>JAWPHD010004957.1:122500-135000 GCA_037043455.1 Cyrtodaria siliqua
ACAGACAGACATCCAGACTGACAGACAGACAGACAGACAGACAGACAGGCAGACTGGCAGACAGACAGACATGCCAGACATGCCAGACAGAGACCAAGACAGACAGACAGACAGAGACCAGGCAGACATGCCAGACAGAGACCCGGACAGGGACCCAGACAGAGACCCATACAGACAGACAGACAGACAGACAGACAGACAGACAGACTGAGACGCAGACAGACAGACAGATAGAGAGACAGGCACAGACAGCCAGCCAGCCAGCTAGATAGACAGACAGACATACAGACAGCAAAACAGGCAGCCAGACAGACAGCCAAAGACAGACAGATAGACAGACAAGTAGACAGACAAACAGACAGGCCAGATAGACAGACATAGACCAGACAGGACAGACAGAAGGCCAGACAGAGAGCCAGACAGGCTAGACAGAGACACAGACAGGTCAGGCAGAGAGCCAGGCAGAGACCCAGACAGGCCTGTCAGAGAGCCAGCCAGCCAGCCAGCCAGCCAGCCAGCCAGCCAGCCAGCCAGCCAGACAGAAAGACAGACAGATATACAAACATACAGACAGACATACAGACACCAGACAGAGACCAGACAGGCCAGACAGAGGGCCAGACAGATAGCCACACAGGCTAGACAGAGACCCAGACAGGCCAGGCAAAGAAGCAGACAGACAGCCAGCGAACCAGCCAGACATACAGACAGACTGAAATACATACAGACAGACAGACCAGACAGGCCAGGCAGAGGGCCAGACAGAGGGACGAACTGGATAGACAGAGACCGATACAGGCAGAGAGCCAGACAGCCAGAGAGCCAGCCAGCCAGCCGGACATACAGACAGACAGACAGACAGACAGACAGACAGACAGACAGACAGACAGACAGACAGACAGACAGACAGACAGACAGACAGACAGACAGACAGACAGACAGACAGATAGACAGTCAGTCAGACAGACAGACATACATGCCCGACATGCTAGACAGAGACCCAGACAGACAGACAGAGAGACAGAGACCAGACAGACATGCCAGACAGAAACCCAGACAGAGACCCATACAGACAGAGACACAGACATACAGTAATAGAGCCAGACAGAGACCCAGACAGACCAGGCAGACAGCCAGATAGCTAGACAGACAGACCCAGACAGGCCAGGCAGAGAACCAGACAGAGACCCCGGCAGAGACCCATACAGACAGACAGACAGAGACCCAGACAGACGGACAGATAAAAAGCTAGACAGACCAGGCAGACAGCCAGACACACAGCCAGACAGCCAACCAGCCAGCCAGCCAGCCAGACAGACAGACAGACAGCAAGACAGCAAGACAGCCAGTCAGACAGCCAGACAGACTGACAGACAGACAGACTGACGGACAGGCAGACATGCCAGACATGCCAGACAGAGACCAAGACAGACATACAGACAGACAGATAGAGACCAGACAGTCGTGTCATACAGAGACCCAGACAGAGACCCAGAAAGAGTCCCAGACAGACAGACAGACAGACAGAAGATACCCAGATAGACAGACACATAGAGAGGCATAGAGACCAGACAGGTCATTTAGAGAGCCAGACAGAGAACCAGACATGCCAGGCAGAGAGCAAGACAGCCAGACAGCCAGACAGCCAGCCAGACAGACAGACAACAAGACAGACAGCCAGACAGACAGCCAGACAGACACACTGACATACAAACATACAGACAGACAGACAGACAGACAGATTTACAGTCAGACATACAGCCCGACCTACATACAGACAGACAGATAGAAAAGACAGACATACCAGAAAAAGACCCAGACAGACATACAGAGACCAGACAGGCCAGACAGACAGATATACAGACTTATAGAGACCGAGACAGAGAGACAGATAGAGAGCAGACAGAGACTAGACAGACATGCCAGACAGAGACCCAGACAGACAGATGGCCAGAAAGAGACACAGACAGCCAGACAGCCAGACAAACAGACATGCCTGACAGACAGACAACCAGACAGACAGACAGACAGACATACAGACAGAGACCAGACAGGCCAGACAGGCAGGCAGACAGACAGACAGACAGACAGACATACCGACATACATAAAGACAGACAGACAGAGACCAGACAAAGACCAGACAGAGTTCAGACAGGCCAGACTGAGGGCCAGACAGAGAGCCAGACAGACAGACAGCCAGACAGACAGACAGACAGACAGACAGACAGACAGACAGACAGACAGACAGACAGACAGACAGACAGACAGACAGACATACAGACAGACAGACAGACAGACAGACAGACAGACAGACAGACAGACAGACAGATAGGCAGAGAGTCAGACAGACGGACAGACATACATGCCCTACATGCCAGACAGAGACCCAGACAGACAGACAGAGAGACAGAGACCAGACAGACATGCCAGACAGAGAAACCCAGACAGAGACCCATACAGACAGAGACACAGACATACAGTAATAGAGCCAGAAAGAGATCCAGACAGACCAGGCAGACAGCCAGACAGCTAGACAGACAGACCTAGACAGGCCATGCAGAGAACCAGACAGAGACCCCGGCAGAGACCCATACAGACAGACAGACAGAGACCCAGACAGACGGACAGATAAAAAGCTAGACAGACCAGGCAGACAGCCAGACACACAGCCAGCCAGCCAGCCAGCCAGCCAGCCAGACAGACAGACAGACAGACAGCAAGACAGCAAGACAGCCAGTCAGATAGCCAGACAGACTGCCAGACAGACAGACTGACGGACAGGCAGACATGCCAGACATGCCAGACAGAGACCAAGACAGACATACAGACAGACAGATAGAGACTAGACAGTCATGTCATACAGAGACCCAGACAGAGACCCAGACAGAGACCCATCCAGACAAACAGACAGACAGACAGACAGAAGATACCCAGATAGACAGACAGATAGAGAGCCAGACAGAGACCCAGACAGGTCATTCAGAGAGCCAGACAGAGACCCAGACATGCCATGCAGAGAGCCAGACAGCCAGACAGCCAGCCAGCCATCCAGACAGACAGACAGACAACAAGACAGACAGCCAGACAGACAGCCAGACAGACAGACTGACATACAAACGTACAGACAGACAGACAGACAGACAGACAGATTTACAGTCAGACATACAGCCCGACCTACATACAGACAGACAGATAGACAAGACAGACATACCAGAAAAAGACCCAGACAGACATACAGAGACAAGACAGGCCATACAGACAGACATACAGACTTATAGAGACCGAGACAGAGAGACAGATAGAGAGCAGACAGAGACTAGACAGACATGCCAGACAGAGACCCAGACAGACAGAGAGCCAGAAAGAGACACAGACAGCCAGACAGCCAGACAAACAGACAGGCCTGACAGACAGACAACCAGACAGACAGACAGACAGACATACAGACAGAGACCAGACAGGCCTGACAGGCAACAGACAGACAGACAGACAGACAGACAGACCGACATACAGACATACATAAAGACAGACAGACAGAGACCAGACAAAGACCAGACAGAGTTCAGACTTATAGAGACCGAGACAGAGAGACAGATAGAGAGCAGACAGAGACTAGACAGACATGCCAAACAGAGACCCAGACAGAGACCCAGACAGACACTCAGACAGACAGACAGACAGACAGAGAGCCAGACAGAGACCCATACAGTTCAGCCAGAGAGCCAGACAGAGACAGACGGAGAGCCAGACAGAGACCAAGACAGACAGACAGAGAGACAGAGTCCATACAGAGAGGCAAGACAGAGAGTCAGACTGAGACCCAGACAGAAAGACAGACAGACAGACAGACAGACAGACAGACAGACAGACAGACAGACAGACAGACAGACAGACAGACAGACAGACAGACAGACAGACAGACAGACAGAGACCCAGACATAAACCCAGACGGACAGACAGACAGACAGAAAGACAGACAGTCAGACAGACAGACATACAGACAGAAAGACAGACAGACAGACAGACAGACAGACAGACAGACAGACATACATACATACAGACAGACAGACAGACAGACAGACAGACAGACAGACAGACAGACAGACAGACAGACAGACAGACAGACAGACAGACAGACAGACAGACAGACAGACAGACAGACAGACAGACAGACAAACAGACAGACAGACAGACAGACAGACAGACAGACAGACAGACAGACAGACAGACAGACAGACAGACAGACAGACAGACAGACAGACAGACAGACAGACAGACAGACAGACAGACAGACAGACAGACAGACAGACAGAAACACAGACAGACAGACAGACAGACAGACAGACAGACAGACAGACAGACAGACAGACAGACAGACAGAAACACAGACAGTGACCCAGACAGACAGACATACATACAGACAGACAGACAGACAGACATACATACAAACAGACAGACAGACAGACAGACAGACAGACAGACAGACAGACAGACAGACAGACAGACAGACAGACAGACAGACAGACAGACAGACAGACAGACAGACAGACAGACAGACAGACAGACAGACAGACAGACAGACAGACAGACAGACAGACAGACAGACAGACAGACAGACAGACAGACAGACAGACAGACAGACAGACAGACAGACAGACAGACAGACAGACAGACAGACAGACAGACAGACAGACAGACAGACAGACAGACAGACAGACAGACAGACAGACAGACAGACAGACAGACAGACAGACAGACAGACAGACAGACAGACAGACAGACAGACAGACAGACAGACAGACAGACAGACAGACAAACAGACAGACAGAGACCCAGACAGAGAGCCAGACAGAGACCCAGACAGACAGAAAGACAGAAAGAGAGTCAGACAGAGAGCCAAACAGAGACCTAGACAGGCAGACATACAATGACAGACAGACAGACAGACAGACTGACAGAGAGGCAGACAGAGACCCAGACATACAGACATACAGACAGAGACCCAGACAGAGACCCAGACAGAGACCCAGACAGACAGACACACAGACAGAGAGACAGAGAGCCAGACAGAGAGAGAGGCAGACAGACAGACAGAGAGAGAGCCAGACAGAGAGAGAGCCAGACAGAGACCCAGACAGATAGACAGACAGACAGACAAACAGAGACCCAGACAAGCTAAACAGAGAGCCAGACGGAGACCAAGACAGACAGACAGACATACAGAGACCCAGACAGGCCAGACAGAGAGCCAGACAGGGATCCAGACAGACAGACAGACAGACAGACAGAGTCCAGACAGACAGGCCAGACAGAGAGTCAGACAGAGACCCAGACAGACAGACAGAGAGCCAGACAGAGACCCAGACAGACAGACAGACAGAGACCCAGACAGGCCAGACAGAGAGCAAGACAGAGACCCAAACAGACAGACAGACAGAGAGCCAGACAGAGACCCAGACAGACAGACAAACAGACAGAGACCCATACATTCCAGACAGAGATCCAGACAGAGACCAAGACTGACAGACAGACAAACAGAGAGCCAGACAGAGACACAGACAGACAGACAGACAGAAAGACAGAGACCCAGACAGGCCAGACAGAGAGCCATACATAGACCCAAACAGACAGACAGACATACAGACAGACAGACAGAAAGACAGGCCAGACAGACAGAGAGCCAGACGGAGACCTAGACATACAGAAAGACAGAAAGAGAGTCATACAGAGACCCATTCACACAGACAGACAGACTGACAGACAGACAGAAAGTCAGTCAGTCAGATAGACAGACAGACAAACAGACAGACAGACAGACAGACAGACAGACAGACAGAAAGACAGACAGACGGACAGAAACCCAGACATAAACCCAGACGGACAGACAGACAGACAGAAAGACAGACAGTCAGACAGACAGACATACAGACAGAAAGACAGACAGACAGACAGACAGACAGACAGACAGACAGACAGACATACAGACAGACAGACATACAGACAGACAGACAGACAGACAGACAGACAGAAAGACAGACAGACGGACAGAGACCCAGACATAAACCCAGACATAAACCCAGACGGACAGACAGACAGACAGACAGAAAGACAGACAGTCAGACAGACAGACATACAGACAGAAAGACAGACAGACAGACAGACATACAGACAGACAGACATACAGACAGACAGACAGACAGACAGACAGACAGACAGACAGACAGACAGACAGACAGACAGACAGACAGACAGACAGACAGACAGACAGACAGACAGACAGACAGACAGACAGACAGACAGACAGACAGACAGACAGACAGACAGACAGACAGACAGACAGACAGACAGACAGACAGACAGACAGACAGACAGACAGACAGACAGACAGACAGACAGACAAAGACCCAGACAGGCCAGACAGAGAGCCAGACAGAGACCTAAACAGACAGACAGACAGAGGGCCAGACATAGACCAAGACAGGCCAGACAGAGAGCCATACAGAGAGGCAGACAGACAAAAAGACAGACAGACAGACGACAGACAGGCCTGACAGACGGATAGACATACAGACAAGCCAGACACAGTCCCAGACAAAGACCCAGACAGACAGACAGACAGAGAGACAGACAGACAGACAGAGAGGCAGACAGAGACCCAGACAGACAGACATACAGACAGAGACCCAGACACAGACCCAGACAGAGACCCAGACAGACAGACACACAGACAGAGAGACAGAGAGCCAGACAGAGACCAAGACAGACAGACAGACAGAGAGAGAGGCAGACAGACAGACAGAGAGCCAGACAGAGACCCAGACAGATAGACAGACAGAGACCCAGACAAGCTAAACAGAGAGCCAGACAGAGACCAAGACAGACATACAGACAGACATACAGAGACCCAGACAAAGACCCAGACAGGCCAGACAGAGACCCAGACAGAGACCCAGAGAGACAGACAGACAGAGTCCAGACAGACAGGCCAGACAGAGAGTCAGACAGAGACCCAGACAGACAGACAGAGAGCCAGACAGAGACCCAGACAGGCAGACAGACAGAAACCCAGACAGGCCAGACAGAGAGCCAGACAGAGACCCAAACAGACAGACAGACAGACAGCCAGACAGAGACCCAGACAGACAGACAAACAGACAGAGACCCAGACAGGCCAGACAGAGAGCCATACATAGACCCAGACAGACAGACAGACAGACAGATAGACAGAAAGACAGGCCAGACAGACAGAGAGCCAGACGGAGACCAAGACAGACAGAAAGACAGAAAGAGAGCCATACAGAGACCCATTCACACAGACAGACAGACTGACAGACAGACAGACAGACAGACAGTCAGTCAGACAGACAGACAGACAGACAGACAGACAGACAGACAGACAGACAGACAGACAGACAGACAGAGACCCAGACATAAACCCAGACGGACAGAAAGACAGACAGAAAGACAGACAGTCAGACAGACAGACATACAGACAGAAAGACATACAAACAGACAGACAGACAGACAGACAGACAGACAGACAGACAGACAGACAGACAGACAGACAGACAGACAGACAGACAGACAGACAGACAGACAGACAGACAGACAGACAGACAGACAGACAGACAGACAGACAGACAGACAGACAGACAGACAGACAGACAGACAGACAGACAGACAGACAGACAGACAGACAGACAGACAGACAGACAGACAGGACAAACAGACAGACAGACAGAGAGCCAGAGAGAGAGCCAGAGAGACAGAGATACACACAGACAGACAGACAGACAGACAGACAGACAGACAGACAGACAGACAGACAGACAGACAGACAGACAGACAGACAGACAGACAGACAGACAGACAGACAGACAGACAGACAGAGAGCCAGACAGATACTCATTCAGACAGACAGACAGAGATTCAGACAGAGAGCAAGACAGAGAGCCAGACAGAGACCCAGACATACAGACAGACAAACAGACAGACATACAGACAGACATACAGACAGACAGACAGACAGACAGACAGACAGACAGACAGACAGACAGACAGACAGACAGACAGACAGACAGACAGACAGACAGACAGACAGACAGACAGACAGACAGACAGACAGACAGACAGACAGACAGACAGACAGACAGACAGACAGACAGACATACAGACATACAGACAGACAGACAGACAGACAGACAGACAGACAGACAGACAGACAGACAGACAGACAGACAGACAGACATACAGACAGACAGACAGACAGACAGACAGACAGACAGACAGACAGACAGACAGACAGACAGACAGACAGACAGACAGACAGACAGACAGACAGACAGACAGACAGACAGACAGACAGACAGACAGACAGACAGACAATAAAGCATTGAGATATTTGTCCCAATCTTTGGGTCTCTCGGTACACATACGCCGTAACATTTGCTTTAACGTCCCGTTAAATCGTTCGACTAACCCGTTACACATAGGGTGATATGGTGTTGTCATGATTTGACGCAAAGACAATAACCTGCTTACTTCAGCCATAAGTTCTGACGTAAACTGTGACCCACAATCAGTCAGCATTTCCTCTGGTACACCTAGCCTACTGAACATATCAACTAATGCCTCAGCTACTCTCTCAGTTTCAATTGAGGGCAATGCTACTGCCTCCGGATACCTAGTTGCATAGTCTACCATGGTTAAAATGTACCTATTTTTCGTATCCGACACTGGAAAAATTGGTCAAACTATGTCTACGGCTACCCGCTTAAATGGTGTATCTATCAGTGGCATCTGACCTAAATGTACTTTGGTCACTCGACCTTTTGGTACTGTCCTTTGGCATACATCGCAGGACCTACAATACCTAGTTGCATCTCCACTAACGCCTGGCCAATACAATTCTGCCAATACTCTATCTGACGTTTAATCGACTCATGAGCTACCTTAAGCACTGTCGTTCTATACTGGGTAGGAACCAATAATTGGTGAAACTGTCTACTACCACTATCTTCAAATACTCTGTACAATAACCTATTCTTATGTACAAACTTACAACTACCGGACCCTTTACACTTCTTCACTACACCATCCTTGGCCTTCACCTTACAAGGACCTAATGACTCGTCTTGAGTTTGTGCTTCTATAAACTCCGCTTTAGATATGTCACCTACGGCTGCAGGAACCTTTAATTTTCTATAAGCCTGAGCTTGCTTCTGAAACTGCGCTCTAGTCTCTACGGCATTACTTATGCTACTTCTAAAATCGGACATAATCGGAAGTGCTGAACCATCTATGTTCCCTATCGTTAAATCATACATCGGGTCATCCATACATAGTGCCTCTGTAGTCCCTTTAAAGAAAGGTGTATCTACATCTATTCTCGCTATTGGCACGTGCTCTACCGACTTATTTAACAACATACACGGTGACTGTTTACCTACCAACTGGTCATCCGTAACTAAACTACGCCTAACTACCACACCTGTACAACCTGTATCCCTCATTACAATTACGTCCGTGCCATTCACTCTACCATCTGCCGTTGGAAGATTTGCATACGGAAAGAGACATGTTCCGATCTTCGCCATTACACCATCCGCTTTAACACAACAGCTACTACTCTCGGTTTTAATAACCGGACTATTACTACCTCTGCCTCTACCTCTACCTCGGTTTTGACCACCTCTACCTCTACCGAAATTCCATGGGTTGTTAAAGCCTTGGTTATGACTCCCTTCATTGTTGTCCACTCTACTATTTTCACTAAAGTTGTCTACGACAGCGGACACTTTCACCGCTTTCCTACACTCATGTGAAGCATGATTCCCATTACAGTGACGACAACGAATAAAAGGTCTACCTATGCTACCACTATTGCTACCTCCCCTAGAACCCATCGAACTACCTCCACCTCTATAGTTTCCACTCTGGCCTTTCTGTTTATGATCGTCCCCTTGCCTATCTCTAAAAGTTCTGTCTTTCGACACTACATTATGAGCTCCACCTCTAGCCTCGGCAAACTGATCTGCTTGAGTTGCCATTTCATTTACACTAGTTAGTTTTCTTTCTTTAAGAAATAAGAACAGATCTCTACTACAAACATTGAATAGCTGGTCCCGCAACAAGAAATCTATGAGGCCCTGATAAGTCTGCGCTACCTTCCCTAACTCTAACCACCTATCTAAGTAATTTCTAGACCTACTAATAAACTGAATAAATGACTCGCCTTTCTCAGGCAGACAAGCTCTAAACCGCTTTCTAAAACCTTCTTCAGTTAGCTCAAATCTCTTTAAAAGAGCATCCTTTAACTCGTTATAGTCAAGAGCATCTACACTAGGTAATCTAGAAAATACATCTAAGGCCTTGCCTCTCAATAACGCACTTAAATGAACTGCCCACTTATCTTTGGTCCATTCCTGTAACTCAGCATAACGCTCGAACCGTAACAAGTAACTGTCCATGTTATCTTTGTCAGCATCAAAGTATGGTAACTTCGAACCTTTTAACTTCCCAGAATAACTATCTTTCCCTTCAGTTTTACTTTCCTTACTATGTGTCTTAGCTGCTTCCAACTCTAAAGCTAACTTATGCTGAAACTCTATTTGCTCCCTTTCCATTATCATCTTAGCCTTAGCTAGTCTACCATCTGTTTCGAACCTCTCATGTTCTAACTCTTGCTTCTCCCTTACTATTCTACTTTCTAATTCTACCTTCTCTTTATCCGCCTCTTTCTTTTCCCTTACTAATCTACTTTCATCATCTCGCTTCTCTTAAGCTAACCTAGCTTCTAATTCTAGCTTCTCTGTGGCTAGTCTACTTTCTAATTCTAGCTTATCTTTAACTAGTCTACTTTCTTCATCTCTTTCCTGCTTTGCTAATTCTCTTTCCTTAAGTCTAAATTCCCTTTCCCTAGCCTGTTCGTCTTTAACAAAGGTTCTAAGCTCCTCTCCAGCATACCCTAACTCCTTACCCATTTCCGTAAGATCATTTATGGACGTCATGTCTATGGACATTGTGGACTACACAATACAATAATTACAATACACACGTCACTAATAATTCTACTCAACTAACTACTAATGGTAAGTCACTGTGTCCTCAGTAAATACCTGGGCATCATCATAGGACAAGTTACATACACATTTGTACTAGCGCTAACTACTAACGGTTATGTATAGATAGTATCTAGCTTCCACAAAACATATAAACTACATAAAATATCTTAATTTGATATTGGACATAAACCTTAAACAATCATCGAAATGTGTATAACATGTACATGTATATTTACTTCTCCCATCAATATAAGTATACTCGAGTGTCACAACATGAGTAGAACGTCTTGTTCGCCAACCTAATTGGATACTATGTGTTTATCAAGGGAGGTAAAACAAACACCCAAATTATTGAGCAAAAGTGCCTCAGACCCAATCGTGTAGACCACTGCGACCTCGCGCCAAGGAAAGAACGGACAAAACAACAGTTTGGACTCACCCAACCCTTGTCGTGTCTTGACTTGTCTTCCAAGCTGTGGCCGTGATCGTCGACAGTCGCCTTGATGGATCAGAGGGTGGTACACAATTCTAAAATAATAAGTAGAGATTTAGTATATCATAATAAAGATCACTTATTGATTCTTTCCCTCCGTAGTCGCCCAAAATCCCACTTCTGACACCAGTTGTCACAGGATGACCTTAGTGGTTGGGCTAACTCAGGAAAGAATCAATGACGGTGAATGCATTTACATACGTTTAATGCAACTTTTAAAATATGTTTAATATATATACAATTATCTAAAAAAAACAAGCGAATACACAAATGAACTATGAAAAGAATGTTCTCCTGAACGTTTAAGACGTTCTTAGTATTGTTATAAATACTGAATGTCTAAGACACGAAAGTGTTGTTAAAGCTATAACAATGTTGATCTAGCGCGATAACTGTGATGCGCGAGAGCTCATGAAGATGATGATGCGCGAATTCAATGGATGATTGTCATCAAATGCCTTCTGTAAGGGTTGATGACGCGATGCAATGATAGTTAATCTCCACTGAGATTGTGAGTGATATTCCTCCAGTGAGGATTGGTAACGGGCCCACCTTGTGTCCCGGGGGTTGTCGTTAGTAAAACCTGGCTGCGCAGGTAAGGGGACCGTCTCCACCGCTTGTAAACGTTATACGTGGAAGCTTAGCTCCACTCCTGGATATCCAAACCTAGATGGCTTACTCCAACCCTGGATGGCTTATATCCTGGATGGCTTATATCCTACCCTGGATGGCTTATATCCTGGATGGATTATATCCTGGATGGCTTAGGCTGTAATTATACATCCGTTTTAGATGTCGGTTGACAAACATAATAATCTTGCATAATTATTACCAAAACAAATCATTATTCAATCAATATATGCAAGATGTACTAATGATGAGTAGCAATGTATACATATTCTACAACGCCATGTATACGCTATGTACGTCGTTGTTAATCAAT
>JAWPHD010004957.1:142500-150000 GCA_037043455.1 Cyrtodaria siliqua
TGTCTGTCTGTCTCTCTGTCTGTCTGTCCGTCCGTCTGTCTGTATGTCTATGTGTCTGTCTGTCTGGGTCTCTGTCTGGCTCTCTGTCTGGCTCGCTGTCTGGGTCTGTGTCTGTCTGTCTGTCTGTCTGTCTGTCTGTCTGGCTCTCTGTATGTCTGTCTGTTTGTCTGTCTGGGTCTCTGTATGGCCTGTCTGGCTATCTGTCTGGCTCTCTGTCTGGCTCTCTGTTTGTCTGTCTGTCTGTCTGGCTCTCTGTCTGGCACTCTGTCTGGCCTGTCTGGGTCTATGTCTGTCTGTCTGTCTGTCTGTATGTCTGTCTGTCTGTCTGTCTGTCTGTCTGTCTGTCTGTCTGTCTGGGTCTCTGTCTGGCTCTCTGTCTGGCCTGTCTATCTGTCTGTCTGTCTGTCTGTCTGGGTCTCTGTCTGGCTTTCTGTCTGTCTGTCTGTCTGTCTGTCTGTCTGTCTCCGTCTCTGTCTGGCTCTCTGTCTGGGTCTCTGTCTGTCTGTCTGTCTGGCCTATCTGTCTATCTGTCTGTCTATCTGTCTGGCTGGCTGTCTGGCTCTCTGTCTGACTGTCTGTCTGTCTGTCTGTCTGGGTCTCTGTCTGGCTCTCTGTCTGGCATGTCTGTATGTCTGTCTGGCCTGTCTTGGTTTCTGTCTGTCTTGGTTTCTGTCTGTCTGTCTGTCTGTCTGTCTGTCTGTCTGTCTGTCTGTCTGTCTGTCTGTCTGTCTGTCTGTCTGTCTGTCTGTCTGTCTGTCTGTCTGTCTGTCTGTCTGTCTGTCTGTCTGTCTGTCTGTCTGTCTGTCTGTCTGTCTGTCTGTCTGTCTGTCTGTCTGTCTGTCTGTCTGTCTGTCTGTCTGTCTGTCTGTCTGTCTGTCTGTCTGTCTGTCTGTCTGTCTGTCTGTCTGTCTGTCTGTCTGTCTCTCTTTCTGGCTCACTGTCCGGCCTGTCTTGGTGTCTGTCAGGCCCTCTGTATGTCTGTCTGTCTGTCTGGGTCTCTGGATGGCTCTCTGTCTGTCCTGTCTGGGTCTATGTATGTCTGTCTCTCTGTCTCCGTCTCTGTCTGGCTCTCTGTCTGGGTCTATGTATGTCTGTCTGTCTGGCCTGTCTGTCTGTCTGTCTATATGTCTGGCTGGCTGTCTGGCTCTCTGTCTGGCTGTCTGTCTGGCCTGTCTGTCTGTCTGTCTGTCTGTCTGGGTCTCTGTCTGGCTCTCTCTCTGGCCTGTCTGTCTGTATGTCTGTCTGTCTGTCTGTCTGTCTGTATGTCTGCCTCTCTGTCTGGCTCACTCTCTGGCCTGTCTTGGTGTCTGTCTGGCCCTCTGTATGTCTGTCTGTCTGTCTGTCTGTCTGTTTGTCTGTCTGTCTGTCTGTCTGTCTGTCTGTCTGCCTCTCTGTCAGGCTCACTGTCTGGCCTGTCTTGGTGTCTGTCTGGCCCTCTGAATGTCTGTCTGTCTGTCTGGTCTCTGTCTGGCTCTCTGTCTGGCTCTCTGTCTAGCCTGTCTGGATCTACGTATGTCTGTCCGTCTGTCTGTCTGTCTGTCTCCGTCTCTGTCTGGCTCTCTGTCTGGGTCTCTGTCTGTCTGTATGTCTGTCTGGCCTATCTGTCTGTCTGTCTGTCTGTATGTCTGTCTGTCTGTCTCTGTCTCTATCTGGCTCTCTGTCTGGTTCTCTGTTTGTCTGTCTGTCTGGCCTGTCTGTCTGTCTGTCTGGCTGGCTGTCTGGATCTCTGTCTGGCTCTCTGTCTGGCATGTCTGTCTGTCTGTCTGTCTGTCTGTCTGGGTCTCTGTCTGGGTCTCTGTCTAACCTGTCTGTCTGGCTGTCTGTCTGGCTGTCTGTATGTCTGTCTGTCTGTTTGTCTGTCTGTCTGTCTGTCTGTCTGTCTGGCTGTCTGTATGTCTGTCTGTCTGTCTGTCTGTCTGTCTGTCTGTCTGTCTGTCTGTCTGTCTGTCTGTCTGACTGTCTGTCTGTCTGGCTGTCTGGCTGTCTGCCTCTCTGTCTGGCTCACTGTCCGGCCTGTCTTGGTGTCTGTCTGGCCCTCTGTATGTCTGTCTGTCTGTCTGTCTGTCTGTCTGACTGTCTGTCTGTCTGTCTGCCTCTCTTTCTGGCTCACTGTCTGGCCTGTCTTGGTGTCTGTCTGGCCCTCTGTATGTCTGTATGTCTGTCTGGGTCTCTGTCTGGGTCTCTGTCTGGATCTCTGTCTGGCCTTTCTGGGTCTATGTATGTCTATCCGTCTGTCTGTCTGTCTGTCTCCGTCTCTGTCTGGCTCTCTGCCTGGGTCTCTGTATGTCTGTCTGGCCTGTCTGTATGTCTGTCTGTCTGTCTGTCTGTCTGTCTCCGTCTCTGTATGGCTCTCTGTCTGGTTCTCTGTCTGTCTGTCTGTCTGGCATGTCTGTCTGTCTGTCTGGCTGTCTGGCTCTCTGTCTGGCTCTCTGTCTGGCCTGTCTGTCTGTCTGTCTGTCTGGGTCTCTGTCTGGCTCACTGTCTGGCCTGTCTTGGTGTCTGTCTGGCCCTCTGTATGTCTGTCTGTCTGTCTGGGTCTCTGTCTGGCTCTCTGTCTGGCCTGTCTGGGTCTATGTATGTCTGTATGTCTGTCTGTCTGTCTCCGTCTCTGTCTGGATCTCGGTCGGGTTCTCTGTCTGTATGTCTGTCTGTCTGGCCTGTCTGTCTGTCTGTCTGTCTGGCTCCGTCTCTGTCTGGCTCTCTATCTTGGTCTCTGTCTGTCTGTCTGTCTGGTCTGTCTGGCCTGTCTGTCTGTCTGTCTGTCTGTCTGTCTGTCTGTCTGTCTGTCTGGCTGTTTGTCTGTCTGTCTGGGTCTCTCTCTGTCTCTCGGTCTGGCCTGTCTGTCTGTCTGTCTGTCTGTCTGTCTGTCTGTCTGTCTGTCTGTCTGTCTGTCTGTCTGTCTGCCTCTCTGTCTGGCTGTCTGTCTGTCTGTCTGTCTGCCTCTCTGTCTGGCTCACTGTCCGGCCTGTCTTGGTGTCTGTCAGGCCCTCTGTATGTATATGTCTATCTGAGTCTCTGTCTGGCTCTCTGTCTGGCCTGTCTGGTTCTATGTATGTCTGTCTGTCTGTCTGTCTGTCTGGCTCCGTCTCTGTCTGGCTCTCTGTCTGGGTCTCTGTATGTCTGTCTGTCTGTCTGGGTCTCTGTCTGTCTGTCTGTCTGTCAGTCTCCGTCTGTGTCTGGGTCTCTGTCTGTCTGTCTGTCTGTCTGGCATGTCTGTCTGTCTGTCTGCCTGTCGGTCTGTCTGTCTGGCTGTCTGGCTCTCTGTCTGGCTCTCTGTCTGGCTCTCTGTCTTGCATGTCTGTCTGTCTGTCTGTCTGTCTTGGTCTCTGTCTGTCTGTCTGTCTGTCTGTCTGTCTGTCTGTCTGTCTGTCTGTCTGTCTGTCTGTCTGTCTGTCTGTCTGTCTGTCTGTCTGTCTGTCTGTCTGTCTGTCTGTCTGTCTGTCTGTCTGTCTGTCTGTCTGTCTGTCTGTCTGTCTGTCTGTCTGTATGTCTGTCTGTCTGTCTGTCTGTATGTCTGTCTGTCTGTATGTCTGTCTGTCTGTCTGTCTGTCTGTCTGTCTGTCTGTCTGTCTGTCTGTCTGTCTGTATGTCTGTATGTCTGTCCGTCTATCTGTCTATATGTATGTCTGTCTGTCTGTCTGTCTGTCTGTCTTGGTCTCTGTCTTGCTCTCAGTCTGGTCTGTATGGGTCTCTGTCTGTTTGTCTGTCTGTCTGGATCTCCGTCTCTCTGTCTGTCTGTCTGTCTTTCTGTATGTCTGTCTGTCTGTATGTCTGTCTGTCTGGCTCTCTGGCTCTCTGTCTGGCCTGTCTGGATCTCTGTCTGGCTCTCTGTCGGTCTCTGTCTTGGTCTCTGTCTGTCTGTCTGTCTGTCTGTCTGTCTGTCTGTCTGTCTGTCTGTCTGTCTGTCTGTCTGTCTGTCTGTCTGTCTGTCTGTCTGTCTGTCTGTCTGTCTGTCTGTCTGTCTGTCTGTCTGTCTGTCTGTCTGTCTGTCTGTCTGTCTGTCTGTCTGTCTGTCTGTCTGTCTTGGTCTCTGTCTTGCTCTCAGTCTACTCTGTCTGGGTCTCTGTCTGTTTGTCTGTCTGTCTGGATCTCCGTCTGTCTGTCTGTCTGTCTGTCTGTCTGTCTGTCTGTCTGTCTGTCTGTCTGTCTGTCTGTCTGTCTGTCTGTCTGTCTGTCTGTCTGTCTGTCTGTCTGTCTGTCTGTCTGTCTGTCTGTCTGTCTGTCTGTCTGTCTGTCTGTCTGTCTGTCTGTCTGTCTGTCTGTCTGTCTGTCTGTCTGTCTGTCTGTCTGTCTGTCTGTCTGTCTGTCTGTCTGTCTGTCTGTCTGTCTGTCTGTCTGTCTGTCTGTCTGTCTGTCTGTCTGTCTGTCTGTCTGTCTGTCTGTCTGTCTGTCTGTCTGTCTGTCTGTCTGTATGTCTGTCTGTCTGTCTGTCTGTCTGTCTGTCTGTCTGTCTGTCTGTCTGTCTGTCTTGTCTGTCTGTCTGTCTGTCTGTCTGTCTGTCTGTCTGTCTGTCTGTCTGTCTGTCTGTCTGTCTGTATGTCTGTCTGTCTGTCTGTATGTCTGTCTGTCTGTCTGTCTGTCTGTATGTCTGTCTGTCTGTCTGTTCGTCTGTTCGTCTGTCTGTTCGTCTGTTCGTCTGTCTGTGTCTCTTTCTGGGTCTCTGTCTGGCCTGTCTGTGTGTTTGTCTGTCTGGCCTGTCTGTCTGTCTGGGTCCCTGTCTGGCTCTTTGTCTGGCCTGTCTGGGTCTCTGTATGTCTGTCTGTCTGCCTGTGTCTCTGTCTTGCTCTCTGTTTGTCTGTCTGTCGGTCTGTGTCTCTGTCTGATTCTCTGTCTGGCCTGTCTATCTGTCTGTCTGTCTGTCTGTCTGTCTGTCTGTCTGGGTCTCTGTCTGGGTCTCTGTCTGGCCTGTCTGGGTCTCTGTCTGGCTCTCTGTTTGTCTGTCTGTCTGTCTGTCTGTCTGTCTGATTGGGTCTCTGTCTGGATGTCTGGGTCTCTGTCTGGCTCTCTGTCTGGCTCTCTGTCTGGCTCTCTGTCTGTCTGTATGTCTGTCTGCATGTGTCTCTGTCTTGCTCTCTGTTTGTCTGTCTGTCTGTCTGTGTCTCTGTCTGGATCTCTGTCTGGATCTCTGTCTGGCCTGTCTATCTGTCTGTCTGTCTGTCTGTCTGTCTGTCTGTCTGTCTGTCTGTCTGGGTCTCTGTCTGTCTCTCTCTCTGGCCTGTCTTGGTCTCTGTCTGGCTCTCTGTCTGTCTGTCTTTCTGTCTGTCTGTCTGTCTGTCTGTCTGTCTGTCTGTCTGTCTGTCTGTATGTCTGTCTGGGTCTCTGTCTGGCTCTCTGTCTGGCCTGTCTTGGTTTCTGTCTGTCTGTCTGTCTGTGTCTCTGTCTGGCTCACTGTCTGGCTCTCTGTTTGTCTGTCTGGGTCTCTGTCTGGCTCTCTGTCTGGCCTGTCTATCTGACTGTCTGTCTGTCTGTCTGGTCTGTCTGTCTGGTCTGTCTGTCTGTTTGTCTGTCTGTGTCTCTGTCTGGCTCTCTGTCTGGCCTGTCTTTCTGTCTGTCTATCTGTCTAGCTCATCTGTCTGTCATTGATACTAATAATCTGTGCAAGTTTGGAAAATTCGAAAAAATAAATGAAGGTGCTTCAGTGCTCATATTTTTTCAGAATCTGGCTTTTCTTTTTTTAGCTCAACAGGACCGTAACTCTGGCGTTAACGTTTCGATCCGGCTGGTTTTAAAACTCGTCCGAGCTGTTATTGATACTAATATTATGTGCCAGTTTGGAAAATCTCGAATAATAAATGAAGGTGCTACAGTGCTCACATGGGCAGAAGCTTGTTTTTTCTTTTTTTCAGCTAAACATGAACCGTAACTTTGCCGTTACTGGTTTGATCCGGCTGGTTTTCGAACTCGTCCGAGCTGTCATTTATACTAATAATCTGTGCCAGTTTGGAAAAACTCGAATAATAAATGAAGGTGCTACAGTGTTCACATGGGCAGAATCTGGCCTTTCTTTTTCAGCTAAACACGGACCGTAAATCTGGCGTAACTTGTTCGATCCGGTTGGTTTTCGAACTCGTTCGAGCTGTTATTGATACTAATAATCTGTGCCTGTTTGGAAAAACTCGAATAATAAATGAAGGCGCTACAGTGCTCACATTGGCAGAATCTGGCTTTTCTTTTTCCAGCTAAACAAGGACCGTAACTCTAGCGTTTCTTGTTCGATCCGGCTGGTTTTCGAACTCGTCCAAGCTGTCATTGATACTAAATAATCTGTGGCAGTGTGGAAAAACTTGAATAATAAATGAAGGTGCTACAGTGCTCACATTGACAGAATCTGGCTTTTCTTTTTTTAGCAATACAAGGATCGTAACTCTGGCGTTACTGGTTCGATCCGGCTCGTTTTCGAACTCGTCCGAGCTGTTATTGATACTAATAATCTGTGCCAGTTTGGAAAAACTCGATTAATAAATGATTAATAAATGAGTGTGCTACAGTGCTCAAATCGGCAGAATCTGGCTTTTCTTTTTTCAGCTAAACAAGGACCGTAACTCTGGCATAACTGGTTCGATCCATCTTGATTTCGAACTTTTCCGAGCTGTCATTGATACTAATAATCTCTGCCAGTTTGGAAAATATCGAATAATAAATGAAGGTTCTACAGTGCTCAAATCGGCTGAATCTGGCATTTCTATTTTCAGCTTAACATGGACCGGAATTCTGGCGTTACAGTTTTGATCCAGCTGGTTTTCGAACTCGTCCGAGCTGTTATTGATACTAATAATCTGTGCCAGCTTGGAAAAACTCGAAAAATATGAAGGTGTTACAGTGCTCACATGGGCAGAATCTGACTTTTCTTTTTCAGTTCAACAAGGACCGAAAATCTGGCGTTACTGGTTCGATCCGGCTGGTTTTCAAACTCGTCCGAGCTGTCATTGATACTAATAATCTGTGTTAGTTTGGAAAAACTCGAATAATAAATATAAGTGCTACAGTGCTCACATTGACAGAATCTGGCTTTTTTTTTTTAGCTATACAAGGATCGTAACTCTGGCGTTACTGGTTCGATCCGGCTCGTTTTCGAACTCGTCCGAGCTGTTATTGATACTAATAATCTGTGCCAGTTTGGAAAAACTCGATTAATAAATGAGTATGCTACAGTGCTCAAATCGGCAGAATCTGGCTTTTCTTTTTTCAGCTAAACAAGGACCGTAACTCTGGCATAACTGGTTCGATCCATCTTGTTTTCGAACTTTTCCGAGCTGTCATTGATACTAATAATCTCTGCCAGTTTGGAAAAACTCGAATAATAAATGAAGGTTCTACAGTGCTCAAATCGGCTGAATCTGGCATTTCTATTTTCAGCTTAACATGGACCGGAATTCTGGCGTTATAGTTTTGATCCAGCTGGTTTTCGAACTCGTCCGAGCTGTTATTGATACTAATAATCTGTGCCAGCTTGGAAAAACTCGAAAAATACATGAAGGTGCTACAGTACTCACATGGGCA
>JAWPHD010004957.1:165000-174351 GCA_037043455.1 Cyrtodaria siliqua
TTAACATTGTAGCATTATATTTTCAGCAAAAAAGGTTCATGTATACCTTTTGGTATTTAGAAACGAACAATTAATAATTATTATGAGTTGTATAGCTCTATTTAATGAAATTTATAATGATTACAGTTCTTCACAAGCATGATAAGGGTTTATAGTCATTTTTTTTTTATAATAAAAACGAACAATGTGTTCATACATTCCGAGGTTATTGTTGTTCAGTGTTTTTGTGTCCAGATCTGCTGTTTAATTGTTATATATGCAGTAATCAACTGCCAGTAGGAGTTATTATGTGTATTCCTCATCTGTTTCTTCATCAACAGATGGGCCAGGATTCCTGTTACTATCATTTCATAGTATTGGTGAAAGTCTTCTGGGATAATCCCCCGTTCACACAAACCAACCAGATCTTGTTTCTTCTTGACCGAGATCGGTTGTTTCGATTCATAGCAAAACCCAATGTCCGAATCTTTCTCTGGCCATCTAACTTGGTGATCTCTCCTTCGTAATCCTTTTGACTGGATTTCAATTTCTATGAAGGAGTTGGGGTCAAATGTGTAGTGATTTTGGATGATCATGTCGTGCCTGGATCCAACGTATATATAGCCAATTGATTTTTATTTCGGTTGGTGTGGACTTGAAATTCAGTGAGCAGTTCTTCACAAAAGATTTAAAGTCAATAACGTGATCGTACTTTAATGGAACTGCTATATACGGCTTTGAATTTCGTGCAAGGCAGACAATAGTACTCCATTGTGAGGGCACACAATTTGATGTGTTCTTTTTTGCCACTTCAATTGCTCCATGGACACTGTCACATTCCATCTGGGAATGGCCAGACTGCAGGAACTTGTGATTAGGTATCTGGAGTTGTGGCAGTTTGTTAATGGCGTACACATACGAGGCAACAACAAATTAGTTTCGATTTTGACTGCCACAGGTGTCTGAATAATATGTGATCTCTTTAATCAATGAATTCGATGAACACACCGATTCTGTATTTTTTAATAAACATGTAGCTATTTCACTGGATCCTCTCTTACCCTGATTTTGTTTTTTTCCGGACTTGCTTGTGCAGTGTGGCGGCAGTAAAACGTCTCCCCGCGCATGCAATCAGTACTGTTATTCATTCGATCTTTGGAGATCGCTAAGCCCGATACTTATATTTAGTTATCGGTGGTACATTTTCAATTTCTTTTGTTTTCTTACTTAATTTTTGATTCGGTGGTTCCACTACTCCGGCCGATAAAAGGCTCTGGATATTGTTTAACCACTCATAGGATATGTTGTCTGCTTTTTGATACGCAGGTTTCATAACCGCTGCTCCCAACTAAATTCCATTATGTTTATTTCGCTCTTCGGGGCATTTAATTTTATTAGATACTGGGACCATACGCCGTACGACATGGGGAAGAAGTAAACTCCATGTCCACCGCCATATGCATGCCATCTTCGGGATGGTTAAAATTTTGTACTATTGATTTTATGAATATAGTGTTCTGCTCAACCCGGGGCTAGAGGTAGGTAGCATATTTCACTACCGCTCATGAACAGTCTCAATCAAACCGAGACTGCAATATTTCGTATGTGTCGTGCTCGGCCGTTTCCAAAGGTCCATTATCATACTCGTTTTGGTGATGATTATACTCCTCTTGCAATTCGTCACTAATGGAATTTTCTATCTTATGACGTGCGCACAACGAACACTGATCCTTTTTGGGCTTAAAAAATGACAGATTGTGTTTATCTTAAGATCATGAGAAAGTTACTGTCTTTTAGATGTTTTTCTGGAGTAAAGAGACTCCATCTTTGGAAATGAATTGATGTGGTCATTAATGAACATTGCATGATCCATCACTTATTTTATTTGCCGATGGTGTACAACCTCTCATGTCTTTTCCGTCAAAACTCCATGGCGCTTTCTTTCCATCGTGTATGATATCAGTTTGTTACTAACAGCAAGTGTTTTCTTGAAAAATGTTCTGCAAATTATTTCTCTCTTGTTCTGTCCGCTGTGTAAGAAGTATCGCAGCGCCTTTGTTTTCTTGCCCTTTCCTTTCCTTCCAATGTCTTGCTTTATTATCATGTCACAGATAAATTGTCTTTGCATTTCATATGAACCAAGTCCGTAGTAACAGTTGAATATCTGGTTTCTGTCATCTTCAGAAATATTTTCATTGCATTTGAAGCGACAACGTGAGCAATCTTGTGGGTGCACATTTTTATTTAGAATTGGCGTTCCTTTGACAGATATGTACTCCTTTTCTCCACATCTTGCATTTTTTGGTACATTTCTTTTCCACTTCATTTCATTTCTCATTTTTTTGCGACTTCTAACTTTTTTATGAGGACTTTTATAATCTGCTCGTTTGTGTGGTGTACACGCATCTGTCGTTCGATCATGCTGTTTTTCTGGAGTCGCGATGTGCGATTCCCGGGTGATGCAGCTGGTCCATTGGTGAAGACATTTGGATGTTTGTGTTCATTTTCGTCTTTGATATTGTAGCATCATAGTGTTCTTAATTTCTCACTGCTAAATGTGCTGTATTAATCACTTGTGTTGGCGCTATTGCTGCGTCTGTTGGCCGGATATCATAGACTGGTGTATTCATTTCACCAGAGAAAATTCGAATAGCAACATTTTATCTATCTGCAATGCTAAGGGTAGGCAGTCCGCTGCTACAGAATTCCATCTTCCACTGCTTCTTAAACTATCAACTTCATTCTCGAAGTCATTCATATTTGTGAAAAATTCTGCATACTTGTCTTTCTCTTGTAGAAGATATTGGCATATTTAAGATTGCATATCATCCGCGCACAATTGTTTGCATCCAGCAAGGCTTTGCGTTTGACAAACTGCAGAGAAGGAGCAATTGCCGTCTGATGTCACAGGTACTCGCTTGAGATCGTTGCTTGCGAGTAAATTATCCAGTCTTGTCTTATGACACTTAGCTATCATCATTTGAACACCATGCATTTTTCTGCTATTTCGCTTTTGACATGCCTGTCAACTTTTTAGAGACAGATTGCTTTGTTCGCTTTGCTTTCAGAAGCTTTATTCTTTCCTGTAATATTTGTATAACAGTTTTGTTTACCTTGTCCATCAGAATTTTTCTGAAGAGTTCTTTTAACGTTGGAGCGTTTTTGTTCTTTCTTACATTCATTTTGTTTTGTGCCTTTTGCTCTCTTCCGGCGTACTTTTCTTCTTTTAAAGTTTGGACTCGTCAGATATCATCAGATATTTCACTTGTTGACTGTTTGTATGTGCAAATGTTCTTACTATCATCAGACACATTGTCTTCATATCTATCTCTCTCTGCTGGAATAAGCTTCCTTTTGACAGGCAATCGTTTGGTTACAAGATATTGTTGAACAAGTTTCGCCAAAGGAATATTGTCTTCAGAATCCGAATCTGATTTTTCCTCAGTTACTGGGTGAGTCTGAGGGATAGATTTGTCAGCAATGTCTATGCGCACTGCAGTGTATATCTCAGGAGATTGCCGTTCCGTCTCTGCTGCCCGGATTTGCACTAAAACAAGTTTTATTAAATTGTAATTAATGATAATTATGTACATTGACAGACGACTACACATACAGTATAATCATGATAATTATGTTATAAAGATTTATTTTGCATATTAAAATTTTGAAGGTACGTTCTAGAAGAAATAATAATAAAGTAATAGTCAAAGTGCAATGGTTATTTCTCCAATTGCACTTGGACGGTAGTATATCCAACCATGAAAATAACTGCATAATTATTATGCATACATAATAATATCTATCAAAATAATACAATTTTCATCCCATTTTCTGATGTTTCATTGCATATTTGTTCATACAATTCCTCATCTGACCACTGGTCAATCTGTAATTGAACAAGGAAATCATATTTCGAACATACTGTACAAGCAATTCAAGTAGTACGACATTTTATTTAGTTACTATCAACCAATACAACACTCAATAGATGCTCAATAAACGTTTAAAGCATACATTTATGATAAAAAGTAATTAAATTTACCTTATATTGATCCATATCCATCTTGGCCAAACTTTGAAAAATCCAACAACTGGTGTTCTCTTCACATTTATAAATTCCAGGACCAAATACTGCAAACACTTTCTTGCATACCGGACAAGGATATCAGTAATTTTACCGGGGCTAGATATTTCCATCTCACCCTAGGGTCGAGATAAAATTCACGCGCCAACATCCGGTATGCCGGAAAGCATGCAAAACGTTAATACTGGCGGCGTCAACGCACAATATGTCTCTGATATGCAAGAAAAGAATCTATCATGGGTATTCGGTTCAGATAGGGAATTCCAACCCTCGGTATAAATGTTTTAATCGGATCCTCGGCAGAGCCTCGGATCCGATAAAAACACATATACCTCAATTGGGAATTCCCTATCTAAACCGGATACCCATGAAAGATTCTTATAATCTGTAATCTGATAAAACCCTTGTCATCACTAATAATTAGCATTCTGCTTTGTAAACTTTTCAGGAATGTTGGCATAACATAATGTGGAAAAACAACACAAGGGGCACTAAATTGTTATAAATTGAATTTTAATTGACATTTAATGAATGAAAAGATGCACTTGAATCCTTTTTGCAATAACATTTGGTTTACAATCATACTACTAACAGTCAATGCAAAAAGGAGTCATTTGTCACATGGCTCCTTTTGCGTAATAGGTATAGCACATAACTCCTTTTTGCATAACTATATTGTTGAAAATACACTTGACTCCAATTAGCACTTATCGTTTTCAATATGAATATATGCAAATATAACCTAGATATTTTTAGGGTAGTTAGATATGGTCGAAAACCTTCAGGAAATCTAAAAATGTCAAAATATGTGAAAATGTCACTTGACTCCATTTTGCATTAAGGGGGCGATATATGCGTAAGAACGGAATATATATGTGTAAGAACTGAATATATATGTGTAAGAACGGAATATATATGCGTTAGAATGGAATATTTATGCGTAAGAACTGAATATATATGTGTAAGAACTGAATAAAAATGTGTAAGAACTGAATATATACGTGTAAGAACTGAATATATATGCGTAAGAATGGAATATATATGTGTAAGAACAGAATATATATGTGTAAGAACTGAATATATATGTCTAATAACTGAATATATATGCGTAAGAACGGAATATATATGTGTAAGAACTGAATATAAATGTGTAAGAACTGAATATATATGTGTAAGAACTGAATATATATGTGTAAGAACTGAATATATATGCGTAAGAACGGAATATGTATGCGTAAGAACGGAATATATATGCCTAAGAACTGAATATATATGCGTAAGAACGGAATATATATGCGTAAGAAAGGATTATATATGCGTAAGAACGGAATATATATGCGTAAGAACTGAATATATATGTGTAAGAACTGAATATATATGCGTAAGAACGGAATATATATGCCTAAGAACGGAATATATATGCGTAAGAACGGAATATATATACGTAAGAAAGGAATATATTTGAGTAAGAACGGAATATATATGCGTAAGAACGGAATATATATGCGTAAGAACGGAATACATATGCGTAAGAACGGAATATATATGTGTCAGAACTGAATATATATGTGTTAGAACTGAATATATATGTGTAAGAACGGAATATTTATGCGTAAGAACGGAATATATATGCGTAAGAACGGAATATATATTTGTCAGAACTGAATATATATGCGTAAGAACTGAATATATATGCGTAAGAACTGAATATATATGTGTAAGAACTGAATATATATGCGTAAGGACGGATTATATATGCGTAAGAACTGAATATATTTGCGTAAGAACGGAATATATACGCATCAGAACGGAATATATATGCGTAAGAACGAATATATATGTGTTAGAACTGAATATATATGCGTAAGAACGGAATATTTATGAGTAAGAACGGAATATATATGCGTAAGAACGGAATATATATGTGTAAGAACTGAATATAAATGTGTAAGAACTGAATATATATGTGTCAGAACTGAATATATATGCGTAAGAACTGAATATATATGCGTAAGAACTGAATATATATGTGTAAGAACAGAATATATATGCGTAAGAACGGATTATATATGCGTAAGAACGGAATATATTTGCGTAAGAACGGAATATATATGCGTAAGAAAGGAATATATATATGTACGAACGGAATATATATGCGTAAGAACGGAATATATATGCGCAAGAACTGAATATATATGCGTAAGTACTGAATATATATGCGTCAGAACGGAATATATATGTGTAAGAACTGAATATATATGTGTCAGAACTGAATATATATGCGTAAGAACTGAATATATATGCGTAAAACGGAATATATATGCGTAAGAACGGAATATATATGTGTAAGAACTGAATATATATGTGTAAGAACTAAATATATATGCGTAAGAACTGAATATATATGTGTAAGAACTGAATATATATGTGTAAGAACGGAATATATATGCGTACGAACTGAATATATATGTGTAAGAGCTGAATATATATGTGTAAGAACGGAATATATATGCTTACGAACTGAATATATATGTGTAAGAACTGAATATATAGGCATCAGAACGGAATATATATGTGTAAGAACTGAATATATATGTGTATGAACTGAATATATATGCGTAAGAACGGAATATATATGCGTAAGAACGGAATATATATGCATAAGAACGGAATATATATGTGTAAGAACTGAATATATATGCGTAAGAACTGAATATATATGTGTAAGAACTAAATATATATGCGTAAGAACTGAATATATATGTGTAAGAACTGAATATATATGAACTGAATAAATATGTGTAAGAACTGAATATATATGAACTGAATATATATGCGTAAGAACGGAATATATATGTGTAAGAACTGAATATATATGTGTAAGAACTGAATATATATGTGTCAGAACTGAATATACATGCGTAAGAACTGAATATATATGCGTAAGAACGGAATATATATGCGTATGAACGGAATATATTTGCGGAAGAACGGAATATATATGCGTAAGAACGGAATATATATGCGTAAGAACGGAATATATATGCGTAAGAACGGAATATATATGTGTAAGAACTGAATATATATGCGTAAAAACTGAATATATATGCGTCAGAACGGAATATATATGTGTAAGAACTAAATATTTATGCGTAAGAACTGAATATATATGTGTAAGAACTGAATATATATGAACTGAATATACATGTGTAAGAACTGAATATATATGCGTCAAAACTGAAAATATATGCGTAAGAAAAGAATATATGCGTAAGAACGGAATATATATGCGTTAGAACGGATATATATGTGTAAGAACCGACTATATATGTGTAAGAACTGAATATATATGTGTCAGAACTGAATATATATGCGTAAGAACTGAATATATATGCGTTAAAACGGAATATAAATGCGTAAGAACGGAATATATATGTGTTAGAACTGAATATATATGTGAAAGAACTGAATATATATGCGTAAGAATGGAATATATATGTGTAAGAACTGAATATAAATGTGTAAGAACTGTTTATATATGTGTTAGGAACTGAATATATATGTGTAAGAACTGAATATATATGTGTAAGAACTGAATATATATATGTGTAAAAACTGAATATATATGTGTAAGAACTGAATATATATTTGTCATAACTGAATATATATGTGTAAGAAATGAATATATATGTGTCATAACTGAATATATATGCGTAAGAACGGAATAAATATGCGCAAGAAAAACGGAATATATATGTGTAAGAACTGAATATATATGTGTAAGAACGGAATATATATGCGTAAGAACGGAATATTTATGCGTAAGAATGGAACATATATGTGTAAGAACTGAATATATATGTGTAAGAACTGAATATATATGTATAATAACTGAATATATATGTGTAAGAACTGAATATATATGCGTAAGAACGGAATATATATGTGTAAGAACTGAATATGAATGTGTAAGAACTGAATATATATGTGTAAGAACTGAATATATATGTGTAAGAACTGAATATATATGCGTAAGAACTGAATATATATGTGTAAGAACGGAATATATATGCCTAAGAACTGAATATATATGCGTAATAACGAAATATATATGCGTAAGAAAGGATTATATATGCGTAAGAACGGAATATATATGCGTAATAACTGAATATATATGTGTAAGAACTGAATATATATGTGTAAGAACTGAATATATATGTGTTAGAACTGAATATATATGTGTAACAACTGAATATATATGCTTAAGAACGGAATATATATGCCTAAGAACTGAATATATATGCGTAAGAACGGAATATATATACGTAAGAACGGAATATAAATGCGTAAGAACTGAATATCTATGCGTAAGAACGGAATATATATGCGTAAGAACGGAATACATATGCGTAAGAACGGAATATATATGTGTAAGAACTGAATATATATGCGTAAGCACTGAATATATATGCGAAAGAACTGAATATATATGCGTACGAACTGAATATATATGTGTAAGAACTGTATATATAGGCATCAGAACGGAATATATATGTGTAAGAACTGAATATATATGTGTAAGAACTGAATATAAATGCGTAAGAACGGAATATATATGCGTAAGAACGGAATATATATGCCTAAGAACTGAATATATATGCGTAAGAACGGAATATATATACGTAAGAACGGAATATATATGCGTAAGAACGTAATATATATGCGTAAGAACGGAATATTCATGCGTAAGAACGGAATATATATGCGTAAGAATGGAATATATATGTGTAAGAACTGAATATATATGTGTAAGAACGGAATATATATGCGTAAGCACTGAATATATATGCGAAAGAACTGAATATATATGCGTAAGGACTGAATATATATGTGTAAGAACTGAATATATATGCATCAGAACGGAATATATATGTGTAAGAACTGAATATATATGTGTAAGAACTGAATATATATGTGTAACAACTGAATATATATGTGTAAGAACGGAATATATATGTGTAAGAACTGAATATATATGCGTAAGAACGGAATATATATGCCGAAGAACTGAATATATATGCGTAAGAACGGAATATTTATGCGTAAGAAAGGAATATATATGCGTAATAACGGAATATATATGCGTAAGAACTGAATATATATGTGTAAGAACGGAATATAATGCGTCAGAACTGAATATATATGTGTAAGAACGGAACATATATGCATCAGAACTGAATATATATGTGTAAGAACTGAATATATATGTGTAAGAACTGAATATATAT
>JAWPHD010004958.1:0-174344 GCA_037043455.1 Cyrtodaria siliqua
CCTTTAATTACCACCATCCCAGGTCCTCCAAAATGGGCAACATTACCTTTAATTACCCATCCCAGGTCCTCCAAAATGGACAACATTGCCTTTAATTACCACCATCCCAGGTCCTCCAAAATGGACAACATTACGTTTAATTACCGTCACCCCACATCCTCCAAAATGGACAACATTACCTTTAATTACCACCATTCCAGGTCCTCCAAAATGGATAACATTACCTTTAATTACCACCATCCCAGGTCCTCCAAAATGGACAACATTACCTTAATTACCACCATCCCAGGTCCTCCAAATGGACAACATTGCCTTTAATTACCACCATCCCAGGTCCTCCAAAATGGACAACATTAACTTTAATTACGATCACCCCACTTCTTCCAAAATGGACAACAGTAACTTTAATTGCCACCATCCCATGTCCTCCAAAATGGACAACATTACCTTAATTATTACCATCCCAGGTTCTCCAAAATGGACAACATTACCTTCAATTACCATCATCCCAGGTCCTCCAAAATCTACAACATTACCTTTAATTGCCACCATCCCAGGTCCTCCAAAATGGACAACATTGCCTTTAATTACCACCATCCCAGGTCCTTCAAAATGGACAACATTAACTTTAATTACGATCATCCCACTTCCTCCAAAATGGACAACAGTAACTTTAATTACGATCACCCCAGGTACTCTAAAATGGACAACATTAACTTTAATTACGATCACCCCACTTCCTCCAAAATGGACAACAGTAACTTTAATAATCATCATCATACGTCATCCAAGATCGATATCTGAACCTTTAATAACCACCACCCTACGTTTTCTCAAGAATGCCAACTGTAATTTTAATCACCACCACCAGGGAGTACGTTATAGGGAGGAGAAACGGGTTCATAAACGCTCTAGTTTATCGATTTATGTTGTCGCGCTAGAACGCCGCCATTTACTATTTTATCGATACAGGTAAATCGATCGTAAGCGCGTTACATTTGAAAAGTTAAAATTTCAGCCAACATCTCAAATTAGGCAGTTTTTACAGCCCCTCTTTACGGCTTTCTGTTAAAATCAACATCACGAAATTACATTATTGACAAAGATAAATATGTCTACTATTCACTTTTTGTTATAATTAATGCTTAATATAACCCATACTTCGTATCTCGTTTGCAATAGCTCCACACCATTTTTAATTCTATAAAATTAAAAATTTAGCTGATATCTCAAAAGGCACATTTTCATCACCTCTTTTTAGGCTTTGTCTTATAATCACCACCATGAAATTACCTTCTTTACAAAGATAAATATGTTTACTATTCACTTTTTGTTATTATTATTATAACCCGTAGTCTCGTATTTCGTTTGCAATAGCTATACACTGTCACCATTTTTTATTTGGCGCAGAGTGGCGTCATCTTTGTTACACGGAACCGTCTGGTAAAATGTGCTTTTAAACATGCAAACAAATACACGCTCTGTATCAGAGGACACAATGTGAATAAATAATACTTATGTTTACATTTAGCACCTTTATTGAGTTTGTAAGTGTAATAATTTATAAGAATTTGCTGTTTTTCACACACTCGCGAAACAACCGGAAGTAGTCATTTTCACGGAGTAGTGAAACACATGCGCGACAACATAAATCGGCAAAACGAGCCCGTTTCTCCTCCCTATAACGTACTCCCTGCCACCACCTCACATCCTTTCAAGATGGCCAACATTAAATTTAATAAACATCACTCTACGACATATAGAATTGCCTTTAATTACCACCATGCCAGGTCTTAACCTAAGTAAGAAATGAGGTATTAGAATGAAACTTGCTGTGTAGGTAGCCGATACCAAAAAGAAGTTTGGGATGGCATTTGGGGTGGCTGGGGTCAAAATCAAGGTCAATGTTACTAAAAAATAGATATTGGAACAAACCTTGCTATGTAGGTACCTTATATGTAAAGGAAGCTTAGGATTGTATTTGGGGTTACTGAAGTCAAGTTCAAGGTCACTGCTACTAAAAATACAAAAATGTTTTCTGCTCAGAAAACCCGGTTTTCGTGGAATTTCCATGTTTTTTTTTAGCTCTACTTCTACTGGCCGCTTATGCGATTACTCTTCGTCCGTCGTCCATCTGTCCGTCCATCCGTCTGTCCGTCTGTCTGTTAGCAATGTTATAAAATCGACATCTCCTCTGAAACCGCTTGAAGGATTTTTATGAAACTTAATCTGATATTTGGGATAGTCCCTCTCAGATTTGTGTTTTTCACGGCCGCCAGTCATCCAAGGTGGCCGCCATAGCTAAAACTAGGTCAAATTTAAGGAAATTTCAAACGACATCTCCGAAAACACTTATTCCATTCTTGTTAAATATCATATACATGTTCCTTGGGTTAGCCTCTATCAAATTTGTGTTTTTTGTTATTGTCAAATAATCAAAATGGCCGCCACGATAACCCAAAGTTTACATAGAGTTATATATAGAAAACATGTTTCTTTCGTTGGCCTCTATCATGTTTATGTTTTGAATCACATCATACAAGTAGAGCATCTACAGGCCCTCTTGGGCCTCTTGTTTTAAATAGTATTCCAGTCCTTCTTTACTGCTCTACATGTTTTTAAAACACACTGTAGATTGTGCCAGTCTTTCTTTACCACTCTATACACTCTTAAATACACCAGTATAGTGTGCCAGTCTTTCTTTACCATTCTATACATTTTTAGCTCACCTGAGAGGTGAGCTATTTGGATCACTCTTCGTCCGTCCGTCATCGTTTAGTCTTCCGTCCTCGTTAACTTTTACCCCGTAAGACGATAGGGCCTTCATTTTTCATCTGATCTTCACCAAACTTTAACAAATTGTTAATATCAATGAAAGCTCAGAAAAATTGAAAAACCAGCTAGATCGGACCAGTAACAGTGGAGTTTTGGTCCTTGATTTAGTTGTAAATGCTATAGGAAATTAATGCCTCAAGAGGATAGGGCCTTCATTTTTCATCTGATCTTTACCAAACTTTAACAAATTGTTAATATCAATGAAAGCTCAGACGAGTTCAAAAACCAGCTAGATCGAACCAGTAACAGTGGAGTTATGGTCCTTGATTTAGTTGTAAATGCTATAGTTTGCCTCAAGACGATAGGGCCTTCATTTTCATTCAATCTTTACCAAACTTTATGAGATTGTTAGTATCAATGAAAGATCACAGGAGTTCGAACACTAGTCATATCGGACCAGTAACAGCAGAGTTATTGCCCTTGATTTAGTTAAAAATGCAATATTTTACCTCGTTAAGTCTATAGGGCCTTTAGTTTTCATCCGATCTTTACCAAACTGTACCAGATTGTTACTATCAATGAAAGCCAGCCAGATTGAACCAGTAACAGCTGATTTATGGCTCTTGATTGTAAATGCTATATTTTGCCTTGTTATGATGTCTAGTTGTGCAAAGCGCAGTAAATCAATGAAATCTTGGACAATTTTGAAAACCAGCTAGATCTTTTTAGTAATGACAGTTAGGGCCCTTGATTTGTTGAAAAATGCTGTATTGTATTTTCCTTTGTTAAATTTGTAGTCACTTCATTTTGAGCTCTACTGGCCAAAGGCCAGGCGAGCTGATGCGATCACTTTTTGTCCGCCATCCATCTGTCTGTCTGTCCGTCTGTACGTCTGTTAGCAATTTTATAAAATCGACATCTCCTCAGAAACCGCTTGAAGGAACTTTACATAGAGTTATAACGTTAAAAATGACATCTCGAGAAACCGCTTGAAGGATTTGGATGAAACTTAAATCACAATGATCTTTGGGATAGTTCCTCTCAGATTTGTGTTTTTTGCGGCTGCCAGTCACAAGATGGCCACCATGGCTAAAACTAAGTCAAATTTAAGGAAATTTCAGATGACATCTCCTCCAAAACCACTTATTCCATTCTTGTGAAATACAATATACGTGTTCCTTGGGTTGGCCTCTATCAAGTTTGTGTTTTTCGTTATCGTCAAATAATCAAAATGGCCACCACGACGACCCAAAGTTTACATATGAGTTCTTAAGGAAAAGGCTAAAATTGACATCTACTCTGAAATCTCTTAAAGGATTGTGTTGAAACTTTATCACAATGATCTTTGGGATAGTACGCCTCAGATTTGTGTTTTTCACAGCCGCCAGCTGTCCAAGATGGCCACCATGGCTAAAACTAAGTAAAATTTAAGGAAATTTCAAACGATATCTCCTCCGAAACCACTTAATCCATTCCAGTGAAATATCATATATATGTTCCTTGGGTTGGCCTCTATCAAATTTGTGTTTTTCGTTATCATCGAATAATCAAAATGGTTGCCATGTTGACCCAAGCTTTACATAGTTATATAGAAAAAGGTTAAATATGAAATCTTCTCTAAAAACTTTTGAAGGATTTCGTTGAAACTTTAGTGTGATGTGATGGGTGTGGCAGAGTGTGATGTGATGGGTGGCAGAGTGTGATGTGATGGGTGTGACAGTGTGATGTGATGGGTGTGGCAGAGTGTGATGTGATGGGTGTGGCAGAGTGTGATGGGAGTGGCAGAGTGTGATGGGATGGGTGTGGCAGAGTGTGATGGGGTGGGAGTGGCAGAGTGTGATGGGATGGGTGTGGCAGAGTGTGATGGGATGGGTGTGGCAGAGTGTGATGGGATGAGTGTGGCAGAGTGTGATGGGATGGGTGTGGCAGAGTGTGATGGGATGGGTGTTGCAGAGTGTGATGGGATGGGTGTGGCAGGGTGTGATGGGATGGGTGCGGCAGAATGTGATGTGATGGGAATGGCAGAGTGTGATGTGATGGGAATGGCAGAGTGTGATGTGATGGGAATGGCAGTCTGTTATGTGATGGGAATGGGAGTGTGTGATGCTGTGGTGAGTGGCAGAGCATGCTGTGGTGAGGATGATTGAGCATAGTATGGTATGACATATTGTGGTATCATGAGTATGATATTGTGTAAACTGAGGAGTATGTTAGACCATGGTATAGTCTGTATGGTAGAGACTGGCTTGTTGAGTATAGTAAAGCGCTTTGCTGTACTCATCATGCCTTGCTCTATCATACTGATCATGCCATGCTCTCCATAAGGTAGTGCATGCTATAATGGTTATGGTAGAGCGCTATGCCATGATCATCCTATCTTGCTCTATCAAACTCATCAGACTCCACACCGTCATTCTCATCATAGTACACTCGTTCTAATCATACTACACTCTATCATTCTCGTCACATCAAACTTTGACATTCCCGTCACATCACACTCTGCCATTCCCATCACACACACTGCCATTCCCATCAAATCACACTCTGCCATTCCCATCAAATCACACTCTGCCATTCCCATCCCATCACACTTTGCCATTCCCATCATACACACTTCCATTCCCATCAAATCACACTCTGCCATTCCCATCACATCACACTCTGCCATTCCCATCACATCACACTCTACCATTCCCATCAAATCACACTCTGCCATTCCCATCACATCACACTTTGCCATTCCCATCATACACACTTCCATTCCCATCAAATCACACTCTGCCATTCCCATCACATCACATTCTGCGATTCCCATCACATCACACTCTACCATTCCCATCAAATCACACTCTGCCATTCACATCACATCAAACTTTGACATTCCCGTCACATCACACTCTGCCATTCCCATCACACACACTGCCATTCCCATCAAATCACACTCTGCCATTCCCATCACATCACACTCTGCCATTCCCATCACATCACACTTTGCCATTCCCATCATACACACTTCCATTCTCATCAAATCACACTGTGCCATTCCCATCACATCACACTTTGCCATTCCCATCATATTACACTCTGACATTCCCAGCACATCAAATGCTGTCATTCCCATCACATCACACTCTGCCATCCACATCATATCACACTCTTGACATGGCGCCGATCCTCAAGACAGTCTTGAGTGGAAAGTGATATTACATTGATCACTTTAGTATTATTTTTTGTTGAGTCTGGTGCCGATTTAGATAGCACATAGATAAGTATCTGGTATTGTTTTCGAGTAAATGTACTCATTCTTATTACATAAGTACTAGTTTATATAATATATATTTTTTTAGTTTTTAGCTCTACTGATCAGAGATCAGCAGAGCTTATGCCGTGGTGCGGCGTCCGTCGTCTGTCCGTCCGTCCGTCTGTCTGTCCGTCTGTCCGTTAACTTTTATTTGTAGCGACTACTCCTCTGAAACTACTGGATGGATATTCATAAAACTTTACAGAAATGTTGCCCATGTAGTCTAGTTGATCCTAGCAAAAATTCATGTTGATGTGAAATCCAAGATGGCCGCCAAAGCTAAAAATAGATTTTTTAAATTCAAGTTTGTAGCGACTACTTCTTGAAAACTATAAGTGATATTGATATGGGACTTTTTCTAAAATGATCAGCATGACATGATGTTGATCCTTGTCGAAATTTATTTCGATGCGACTTTAAACATGGCCGCTAGCAGCCATCTTTGTTTACATAGATTTATATAGTAAAAACTTGTAGCGACTACTCCTCTGAAACTACTGGATGGATATTCATGAAACTTTACAGAAATGTTGCCCATGAAGTCTAGTTGATCCTAGCAAAAATTCATGTTGATGCACAATCCAAGATGGCCGCCAAAGCTAAAAATAGATTTTTAAAATACAAGTTTGTAGCGACTACTCCTTGAAAACTATAAGTGATATTGATATGGGACTTTTTCTAAAATGATCAGCATGACATGATGTTGGTCCTTGTCAAAAATCGTTTTGATTCGACGTTAAACATGGCTGCCAGTGGCCATCTTTGTTTACATAGAGTTATATAGTAAAAACTTGTAGCGACTACTCCTCTGAAACTACTTGACGGATGTCCATGAAACTTCACAGGAATGTTGCTCTTGATGTCTAGTTGATCCTAGAAAAATTTCAGGCTGGCCGGAAATTCAAGATGGCCGCCACGGCTAAAAATAGATTTAAAATAAATAAATTTGTAGCGACTACTTCTTGAAAACTGTAAGTGATATTGATATGGGACGTTTTCTAAAATGATCAGCATGACATGATGTTGATCCTTGTCGAAATTTATTTCGATGCGACTTTAAACATGGCCGCTAGCGGCCATCTTTGTTAACATAGATTTATATAGTAAAAACTTGTAGCGACTACCCCTCTGAAACTACTGGATGGATATTCATGAAACTTTACAGAAATGTTGCCCATGAAGTCTAGTTGATCCTAGCAAAAATTCATGTTGATGCAAAATCCAAGATGGCCGCCAAAGCTAAAAATAGATTTTTAAAATACAAGTTTGTAGCGACTACTCCTTGAAAACTATAAGTGATATTGATATGGGACTTTTTCTAAAATGATCAGCATGACATGATGTTGGTCCTTGTCAAAAATCGTTTTGATTCGACGTTAAACATGGCTGCCAGTGGCCATCTTTGTTTACATAGAGTTATATAGTAAACACTTGTAGCGACTACTCCTCTGAAACTACTTGACGGATTTTCATGAAACTTTACAGGAATGTTGCTCTTGATGTCCAATTGATCGTAGCAAAATTTCAGGTCGGCCAAAAATTTAAGATGGCCGCCACAGCTAAAAATAGATTTTTAAAAAATAAGTTTGTAGCGACTACTTCTTGAAAACTATAAGTGATATTGATATGGGACTTTTTCTAAAATGATCAGCATGACATTATGTTGATCCTAGTCAAACATTATTTTGATTCGACGTTAAACATGGCTGCCAGTGGCCATCTTTGTTTACATAAGAGTTTGTATAGTAAAAATGTGTAGTGACTACTCCTCTAAAACCACTAGACGGATTTTCATGAAACTTCACAGGAATGTTGCTCTTGATGTCTAGTTGATCCTAGCACAATTTCAGGTCGGCTGGAAATTCAAGATGGCCACCACAGCTAAACATAGATTTTTAAAAACAAGTTTGTAGCGACTACTTCTTGAACACTGTAAGTGATATTGATATGGGACTTTTTCTGAAATGATCAGCATGACAAGATGTTGATCCTTGTCAAAAATTATTTTGATTCGACATTAAACATGGCTGCCAGTGGCCATCTTTGTTTACCTAGAGTTATATAGTAAAAACTTCAACTTGTAGCGACTACTCCTCTGAAACTACTTGACAGTTTTTATGAAACTTCACTTCACCTAGCTATCAAAATCTATCAGTAGAGCTTCAAGGTCATTGACCTCTTGTTTAAAAAATATCTTGTTACAATTAGTCGCTGAATTTGAATTTTAAAAATTGTTGAATAATTGTATGATTTCATCAGTTTTTCAAGCATTTTATTCCAAATTAAAAGTTCGATTCACACTCGTGACATGCACGTTCTGTCCCCTGTTTAAGAAAACCTATTAGTTTATTTAAACGAGCATTGTAACAGCATATAACCATCATATTAATACGAAACTGTTATTGTTTTCCCGATTACAAGTCTAAGGTATGCTTTTATTTGTTTACATTTCACAGATTTGATAAGTTTCGCCACGGGACCATTAAAATTTGGATCTTCGAGAACAAACACAGAACTAAACTATTTAATTTCAAAAATTCCAGACATTCTAAAGAAGTCTATAGCTGCTAACACTTACAAAAACTATTCTTGTGGTTTTAAAGTTTGGAATAAATGGTGTAAAAAGTATAAATTTACGGTTTTACCAGCGGATCATAAACATTTAGCAATTTGTATTGCCCATTTGATAGAAAGCAAAGTTTCAGTTTCTAAGTTAAACTCTGTTCTATTTTCTATAAGTTGGCCTCACAATATAGCGGACATGAACGATCCATGCAAAAAGAACTTAGTCAGGCGGATGGTAGAGAGCGCTAAAAGGACTTTAGCCAAAGCAGCCATTCCGAAAGAACCCTTCACAGTTGAAATGTTAAACACAATTGTTCGCTTATATGGTAACGAGCAAAGTGAATTAGGAAACCTAAGATTTAGTACGCTCTGCATTTAGGCTTTACAGGTTTTCTGCAATACGCCGAACTAGCAAATATAAAAAGATCAGACATATATTTTTTCGAAGATAGATTAGAATTTTTTATCGAAGTGAGTAAGACCGACAAATAATGAGATGGAACGCGAGTAACTTTAGCGAGTTCGCGTGACATAACGTGTCCTTTGATTTGTTTAAAAAGGTATCTAAAAGCAGCAGGTATCCACGAAGATTCAAAAGAATTCATTTTTAGATCTATTTCAAAAACGAAACACGGTTTCAAATTGAGGAAAACGGGAAAGTTTTCCTATGGTAGAGCTAGACAAATTCTTTTGAAAAAATTGGAAGAAATGGGGTACACCAAGTCTTCTTTCGATTTGCATTCTCTACGATCGGGGGGTGCTTCTTCAGCCGCTGCGACAGGGGTCAAAGACCGACTCATACTTAAACATGGGCGGTGGAAAAGTCAGTCATCAAAAGACAAGTACATTCACGCAAGTATTTCAGATAAAAAGTCTGTGACTTTAAATCTCAAGTTGTAAACGCGTGGAGTACGGTTTCAAGAGTTCTTTTAATTTGACTTAAATAACGGTTTCCGTATTCCGTTTATAAACATTGTAATTGCCCGTTCTTTGTGGCGATCTCTTAGGCTGTAGGCTCATTCCCAGCTATGTGTTATGTTTGTTCTTATGTGAACGGTATGTGTCTTCGACCATTACGTGAAGTAAGGTAAAATTCAAGTGGTATTTTGTGGGGTTTATTCAATTACTTCACGTGGTGGTCGGGGAGTTACTGGCGTTTGCATGTATGCAAAATACTTAAGAAGATAAATGTTTTATGTTCGTCGGAGGCGTAGACGACATAGAACATAAATCTGTATAAAGTTTCATGATCATAGGCCAATGTTTTGCCATGTTATGAGCTAGGTTAGGTTGCAGGTTAAAGATTTTGGTAGCATGGTCACCGAAATTCCGTTTGTATTGCACAGGACTGGTGTAAATCGTTTAACTGAAAATGCATCTGTCAGTATAAATCGTGTACTATAACTACCAATTATTGGAAGATGGAGTATGGCGAACAGATGAAATGGACATGCTACAAAACAGAGTATGGTCTCATCTTATTTGTTGATTTAAACACCTCAATGTTTGAATCAACCAACTCGTTGATACCATACTCTATTACATAAAGAAACAAGAAATGTCACGAAGTGACACATGCCCATGAAGAGGTTTTGACCTTTGACCTCTAAGTGTGACCTTGGAGCCACGGACCTGGATTTTGCATGCGACACATCTTGCTGTGATGAGCACTTGTGCCAAGTTATTTGAAAATCCGTCCATGAATGTCAAGAGTTATTAACCGGACATGAAAGCACTTCTTTTTGACCTTCGATCTCCCAAGTGTGACCTTGACCTTGGAGTCTTGTTGTGGTGAGCACATTTGCCCCATTGAAAATTCCCCCATGAATGTCAGAGTTATTGACTGGACACGACTGTACGGATGAATGGATGGCCGGTGCGATAACTATATATGCATCCCTTCGGGGGCAAAAGAAAAGGGCATAAGGCCAAAATGAAATTCAGACTTTTTGGACAAGACAATGGCATCGAATGACTGGTAAGGAATAAAAATGTCATGACTATAGGTCAATATTTTGCCAAGGTATGAGCTAGGTCAGGTTTTAGATTGAAGTTTTATGAAAAGGGGCACAACTCTGCCAAAATAAAAATCGGAGTTATTGGACAGACATGTGTAATAACTTTTCTTGGGGTAAGATGAAGATGTATGTGAAGTTTCATGAACGTATATGAAATACTTTTAAGTTATGGCCAAGGTTAGGTTGCAGGTTAAAATGTGAAAGACGGACGACAGAAAAAGTGATACCTAAGTGACCCATGCTAAGCAAAGGCCACTGTCTGGTCATAAACCAACATTGAATAATGAAAGGGTCCATGAACCAACATCGAAAGGGACCACAGGTCAGACATAAACCAACACTGGAAACTAAAAGGGCCGCAGGTTGGGCATGGACCATCATCAAAACAACTAAAGGGACCACAGACATGACCTGAACCAACATTGGGCAACTAAAGGGGCCACAGACATGACATGACCAACACTGGACAATTAAATAGGCCACAGCCATAAACCAACACTGGCCAACTAAAGAAGCAACAGATCAGGCATATGCCAACATTGGACATCCAGAGGTCACAGGTCAGGCAGAAGCCAACACTGGACAACTAAAGGGGCCACAGGCTGGACATGAACCAACATCAGACAGGTAAAAGGGACTCAAAGGGCAAGAATCAACATCTGACAACTTGAGGGGCCGCAGGCTGGACATGAGAGAACACTGGACTACGTAAGGTAATTGGACATTAAAGGGGCCACTAAAGAGACCACAGGTCAGATACAGACCAACATTGGACATCTAAAGGGAACACAGGTTGGGCATAAATCAACATTGGACTTGAAAGGGGCCACTAAAGAGACCACAGGTCAGACATAAATTAACACTGGACATCTAAAGGGACCACAGGCTGGGCATAAATCAACATTGGACAAAGGGACCACAGACGGGGCATTATCCAACATTGGACAACAAAAGGGACAGAAGTCTGGGCATGATCCAACATTGGACAACATCCAGCATCGGACAGGTAAAGGGACCACAGGCTGGGCTTGATCCAGCATCGGACAGGCAAAGGGAAGCACAACCAAAAGAGTACAAATACAATCAAGATTCAATGTTTATTTCTTCATATATTTAGATTTGACAAGTACCCATTTTTGGTAGATAAATACCTGGAAGATACTTATTCCGTCCACTTTGGTGCACATGAACATAGCACTACATGCATACTTGCATTTAATTTATACATAATTGATGTCCTTCAAAAGCAACAGCAAGAAATAATTACATGGTATACTGGGAAAGCAGTATAAATAAAGTCTTAACAAGTTTGAAAAGAACACATAAACAAACAGGTGGTGTGTTCTTATTACATTTTCATTGGTAAAAGATTGGGATTTCTCAGTAAAAGAATATTCATAATCGCTAAATATTATATACTAACTCCAAACACAAAAATAACTAACTGTGACTCTGACACATCTTATTGTGGTGAGCACTTGTGCCAAGTTATTTGAAAATCTGTCCAGGAATGCCGGAGTTATTGACGGGACACAATTTGACCTACCGACAAACCTAGTTTGAAAATAGTGTATCAACTCCTTTAAGATACCACCTTCCTTACAATTCTGCTGTTTCATTTCCCAATTGTATTGTGTTAACTATAATTGAACCTGTATAACAGTCCACCTGTGTCTAGTGGCCCAGTTTAACTCTCCATTCAGTGGACACATTCAGACAGGTACGTTACATATACTGATGAAAAATTTAATACAAACTCTATATTAAATACATAAGAGATTGTAGATATAGCGTATGCGAGCGAGTGAAAAAACAAAACACGTCTACCATCGTGTTAAGGATTTCCCTATAAACACAGCAGTTAAATAATATGTTTGTAATCCGGATGACATCGACGTCAGCACCACTTTATTGACATCATAACTCATGCACAAAATCCAGGTCCGTGACTCTAAGGTCAAGGTCACACTTAGAGGTCAAAGGTCAAATTGTGTCTAGTCAATAACTCTGGCATTCCTGGACGGATTTTAAAATAACTTGGCACAAGTGCTCAACTCAACGATGTCACGCACAAAATCCAGGTCTGTGGCTCAAAGGTCAAGGTCACACTTAGAGGTCGAAGGTTAAATCATGTCCGGTCAATAACTCTGGCATTCCTGGACGGATTTTCAAATAACTTGGCACAAGTCCTCACCACAACCAGACGACGTGTCGCGCACAAAATCCACTTATTGTGACATTTCTTGTTTAAGTTACATTCAAATAACAATTTACTACCATAATTTGGAATTTTATCAGCATAAAAAATCTTCCATTTGCCGTTATTTTCAGAGTCAAATATTCGTTTTATTTAATTTTTAATTTTATCAGGTTTGTTATCCCATACAAAAATTAAACATGGTGTCGAAAGGGGACTTGCATGTCATACATATCAAGGTCAAGCTGTAATCTCTGACAAATAATCTGAGAGTGAGAGATCAAGCTGTAATCCGGGGGTGGGGGCGTGACTTACTTAGAAAGGGGACTTACATTTGATATATGCTGACAAATAGTCCGAGAGGCAGGGTTCAAACTAGGCCTTGATTTTAGGAAAACAAAGAAAATAGAGAGAAATGACAGAAAATAGGGAAAAGTGAGGGAGACACTATCTTTTAAATTAAGCGCGCAATTGGTTATTGTTAATTATTGATATATACACCCTATTGGTTATAACCGTTTAGATTACTTAAGTTATAGCTAAATTCTGCTAGCTGTTTCAAAATCGAAGGTGTTTATTAGTTTTTATTCACAGGCCATCTTTACACATATAAACTGTAACTTCATCTTTCTATCAATTTGTATGGAGATCTATGGAGGGTGTGATTTCTTAAACTTACACATCTTCCTAACAGGCTTATTCCTCATAATTATATTATATTCTCATAAATGGCCTATATGAACAAATTATGAACAAATGTGTTTTGTTTCCCCATTTGTATTAGCTAAAACCAATGAGATACAGGTTTGTGATGTTAAATTAATTCAGTTATATCTAATAAAAAAAAGATTTTCCTCCATCCGAAATTATGTACCCATCCACACTAATACGACACCGCACTTTTCCGCGACACAAAATATTGCCGAAAAATCAGTAGAATGTTGTCAATTACAAACTTTTTTTCATGCATTAATTTGTTTTGAATGCCAAAGGTCCGTTTTATCATACAATTAAGACAACGCAACTAATTATTATTCGGTGGCATCATTTAATCACCTCAGGTCAATTATCTGTCAGATTGTTGTTATCACGTTTTCGTTGAATGTCAAGCATATTTTTAACACTCATTTGTCCGACTGTAACGGAACCTACGATTGGTCAGTTGTTTAACTATGCGCAATCTCATTGGAGAAGGCTTTTCCCTGTACAGTCTAATTTGTAAACAAGAATGACTAGATGCGATAATTGCCTCGGGGTTTGTGGGGTCCTACTAAATACCACTAAGGACTAAGGGACCACTACTAAGGACCACTACTAAGGACCACTAAGGGACCACTAAAGGACTACTGAGGACTACTGAGGACCACTAAGGACAATTAAGAGGCACTTAGGGAAAAACAATAGATGATAGGTAAACTTTCAGATGAAAGAAAAGTGGTGTTTATTTATATGAAAGCATCTGCTACAAGTATCAGAGATGATGAATTCATTCAATCTGATACCTGTACCCAGGACTCGGGACGTGGACCCTCATAACTTTCACATCCGATCAACTTCCGGTATGTTGAGATATTCAGTAGGTGAAAATAAATGGGGTTTACTCGGACTTTATTCTCAATCTCTATATGAAAAATGAAAATATTAGACTATGATTTAAATTAAATGTATCCATATTGGTGTTTTAAAATCAGACAACAAAAAGAAGATACATAGATGTACACAAAAAAATATAGCTTGTAATATAAATATCCCTACAAACTAGTTTTATAAAGAGCTAAAGTCAGTTGAGCACGAACGATAAACACCGAGTTTACCCCCTACCAGAATGTGGAGGTCTTTTATTTTATTGATCACTGATTGGTCAAATTATTTTGATGATGTCATGTGAAAGTTATGAATTAGTCCCATTTTTTTTATTATTTTTTTTTATGGTGAAATATATACAAATGGTATAATTTATCATTATCATTTCATTATTATTATTATTATTATGTAGTAATTGATTCTTTAACATATAACGAAAGTCTTATTATTTCTATCTTGTCATGTGATTTCAGTAACTCCAAATATTTGAGAACAGAAGGACGTTTGTAATAACAACGTTTTAAGTATATCTTTCTAATATCAATATAACAAGGACAAATACATACAAAATGAAATTTTAAGGAAGGCCTAATGTATATTTATATATTTATATATGCTATACTGTATGCCCATTTGTGATTTTCGAATGCTTTGAAATAACTATTAATGAAAATTAATACTTAGCATCTATAATGCTTGAATATAATATATAAAAAAAGTTTTCAATGTTTCTTCATTATGCCGTCATAATATACTATTGGTGCTAAATAGCCAACAGTTTATAATATGTAAAACAAACAACTCTTTGAACTAATTATAATATAACATCATTAGTAAGTATCAAAGTCAAAATGCATAAATTTGAAAATAAACTATCATATTAAATTTAACTTAATATGTTTGGCTTTTTATTTTAGATTATGTTGCAAGGGAAATCGATTAAAACATTTTATATATCGATTATACGCTACATTTATCGATTTTTTACTACGCTTATCGTGGCGGTATGCGAGAGGCCTCAATGTACACCCATCTACATTGCAAACGGACATGATGTATCCATGTTTTACTAAATTATTATATATTTTATATTGCCAGAAAGCCAAATAAATAACCTTTCTAATGGTGTAATTTTATTCCAAATAACTGTTAAATAAATAGGCAAAATCTCGAGTTGGAACTGAAATATATCGCATTTTGTCGTTTCTTAAAGTGTTTTCGCACATCACTGTGTTTATTGGTTTGGTCATCAAACATTTATTGTTTAATACATAGTTTATTGGTTTGGTCATCAAACATTTATTGTTTAATACATATTTAAATAAGATGCATGGTTAGAAAGCCATATAACAACCTTTTTAATGGTGTAATTTTATTCCAAATAACGTTAAATAAATAGGCAAAATCTCGAGTTGGAACTGAAATATATCGCATTTTTTCTTTTCTAAGTGTTTTCGCACATCACCGTGTGTTTATTGGTTTGGTCATCAAACTTTTCTTAAGTTTATTATTTAATACATATTTAAATAAAATGTATGGTTAGAAAGGCAAATAAATAACATTTCTATTGATTTGTTATTCGAACAATTTCTTCAAAGGTTAAAATGGACGAGGAGATCTCGAATCGATAAACAAAAATAAAAGCGTTGCCGCAATCAACAGGCGTTCATTTGTGTCTAAATAATGTTTATGGAATAACAATACAGTATATTAAATGATTTAAGTGAGCAAAATTAAATAATCTTTCTATTTTTTCTATAGATCTTGTTTGTTAACAACAACTGTTAAAACCTCGATTGCATTGTGTGAACAATTAAGAATCTTGTGATTAGTGTATTCTATTGGCATAACAATCGATCGAGTAATTACAAACACACATTATCATTATTGACAAAATCGAAATGCAATTATTGTAAAAAGCTCTCATTTCAAAGTTGCTCGTTCACATGTGTGTTCGCATTCAAATATGGCAAAACGGGAAAAGCGATTTTGTTAATTTTGATGATCTGGATATGTTGTTAGGCGAGTTTACCGCGAGTGAATTTGAAATGTCGGACGATGATGTGGCAACTGTCAGTTCATGTTCTGTAAAACAACCCACTTTGCTGAAAGGTTCTTCAAAACCACCTAAACCAAAAAACTTATATGTGCGATGAATGCTTCAATTTCTGGAATAGGGGACACCTAAGATCAAAACACTAAAGCATCTTGCCCTAGATATACATATTACCAGTGATTACAATGGTAACTCACATAATCAGAAGTCAGAAACAGTCAGATGGAGGTTTTCACTGTATTGGTTCAACGTCTGCTTTGCATGAGCTCTGGATTTGTAATGAATTCCAGGCTACAACCGGAAGTGACGTATTTGCCTGGACTGGTTCTAGCATAATTGCTGCAACACGAAGCAGGACGTGCGAGGTACGTACACAACTGTTTTTGCAAAATATTATGTTTTTACTAGTCCGACAATGTAAAGCAGATTCCAGTTTTTAACCTACATAATTGTAAGGAGCCATAGACCATGATTGTGGTTTAACAATCGATTGACTAATTAACAAACACGCATGTATCAATAAAAAAAATAATAACACCGGCAAACGTGGTAATGATAATTCGAACAACACATTATTAGTGTTTTTTGTTTTCTTCTCGGTTTTAAGGTCGGCTGATTAGTATTTTAATCAGTTAAAATTGTAGACAAAATCGAAATGCAATGATTGTAAAATGCTCTCATTATCAAGTTAGTTGCAGCAAAACGTAATTGTATGTACCCTTTTCACGATTTGCGTGGGTTTTCGTGTTTTTAGCTAATTGTTTTGTTCTCAGTGTGAAATTGCAATGAAAAAGATGACCGATGTTCGTGCTTAAAATTTCCTATATGTATGATGTTATTACTTGCAATCATCAACAGGTACTGTACTGTATAGTGAGATACCCCTACACCCCCCCCCCCCCCCCCCCCCACACACACACACCACCCCCGCGGCATCTGGAGTACTGGCTTTTTTTGGGCATGGACATCGGAATACTCCTTAACAGAGGGTCTCTACGGGGGTCCGGGGGCATGCCCCCCCCCCCCACCCCGGAAAATTTTGAAACCTAGGTGCTCTGAAATGGCAATTCCAGCAATCTGAGACATAAATTAGCATTTTTTTGAGAAAAATACGGCGAACGCGTATGAAAAACTGCGATGCCGGCGTATCACAACCAGGCGTACGGAATACTGGCTAATATGGGTCGGAATCCGGCGTACGAAAAAGGGGGTCGGTACCCTCATAAAATATACACGCTGATCCAAGAAAAATATTTTCTTAAAAATGGCCAAGTTAAAAAATGTTGTTTTTTTTGTTAAAATCAAAGTAATAAACCACTTAAAAACTACCCTATACACAATTTCAATATGTCTGTTATAACTTGCAATCATCAACAGGGGGATCCGGTCAAAACGTACCCTAACCATAACCAGGGAGTACGTTATAGGGAGGAGAAACGGGCTTGTTTTGCCGATTTATGTTGTCGCGCATGTGTTTCACTACTCCGTGAAAATGACTACTTCCGGTTGTTTCGCGAGTGTGTGAAAAACAGCAAATTCTTATAAATTATTTACACTTTCAAACTCAATAAAGGTGCTAAATGTAAACATAAGTATTATTTATTCACATTGTGTCCTCTGATACAGAGCGTGTATTTGTTTTGCATGTTTAAAAGCACATTTTACCAGACGGTTCCGTGTAACAAAGATGGCGCCACTCTGCGCCAAATAAAAAATGGTGACAGTGTATAGCTATTGCAAACGAGATACGAGGACTACGGGTTATTTAGGCATTAATAATAACAAAAAGTGAATAGTAAACATATTTATCTTTGCAAAGAAGGTAATTTCATGGTGGTGATTATAAGACAAAGCCTAAAAAGATGGTGACAGTGTATAGCTATTGCAAACGAGATACGAGACTACGGGTTATTTAGGCATTAATAATAACAAAAAGTGAATAGTAAACATATTTATCTTTGCAAAGAGGTAATTTCATGGTGGTGATTATAAGACAAAGCCTAAAAAGAGGTGATGAAAATGTGCCTTTTGAGATATCAGCTAAATTGTTAATTTTATAGAATTAAAAATGGTGTGGGAGCTATTGCAAACGAGATACGAAGTATGGGTTATATTAGGCATTAATAATAACAAAAAGTGAATAGTAGACATATTTATCTTTGTCAAGAATGTTATTTCGTGATGTTGATTATAACAGAAAGCCGTAAAAAGTGGCTGTAAAAACTGCCTAATTTGACATGTTGGCTGAAATTTTAACTTTTCAAATGTAACGCGCTTACGATCGATTTACCTGTATCGATAACATAGTAAATGGCGGCGTTCTAGCGCGACAACATAAATCGATAAACTAGAGCGTTTATGAACCCGTTTCTCCTCCCTATAACGTACTCCCTGCCATAACGTACCTAGTCAAAACGTACCCAAACATAAGTCAAAACGTACCCAAACAAAAGTCAAGACGTACCCAAACAAAAGTCAAAACGTACATATATAAATTAAAGTTACATATTGATGTTTTAATGAATAAATACATTGCTTGCATGTTTTTTTTATTATGATTCGACAATTATGTTACTTATATTGATTTTTTATTTAAAATTGCTCGCATAATGTACTTGTAGATATGAGTACTACACAGAGGTTTGTGTTGTTTTACCAATGCTATTTCCGATCACATATATTGAGTTTGGTGTAGCAATTGCATCAAATGCATTACCACATGATTAAATGATGGGTTACGGTACGCATTTCCGAAATGGTCAATGATTTAAGGTTCTTTAAATTACAAATAATTATATATTTATACCTGGTTTGTTTCAACAAAGAAAAATATAAATAAATATAAAATCAGTTCAGATATATTGCACAAAAAAAAAAGTAGCCAGACCAAACCTTAGTTTTACATCCTTTATCCATAGAACCCTATGCAATACTCTGTGTGATCAAACTGAATTGAATTGAATTGGATTTTATAGTCGCACCAACAGTTAAGGTCATATGGCGACTTTCCAGCTTCCACTGGTGGAGGAAGACCCCAGGTGCCCCTCCGGGCAATTTTCCTGCACGGGCGGGCACCTGGGTAGAACCACCGACGTTCCGCAAGCCAGCTGGATAGCTTCCTCACATAAAGATTCCTAGGCCCCTGAGGGATCGAACCTACAGCGGTGAGGTGCAAGTGATTGCAAGTCAGAGACTCTAACCACTCGGCCACGGACGCCCCGTGATCACACTGAAAATAAGGTATTCACACATTCAAAGAATTTCACACATTTTAAAAATTTCACAGTTACAAACCGCTAATTAGCAGATTAGGAATTTGGGGATAATTGCTCAGGACTTTCACGGTTGTAATTAATTAAATTAATTAATCAGTTCTTCAATAAGCCATCTACAAGGATCTTATAGAAAAGAAACTCAATAATTACATTTTTATTTTTATTTATAAACTATTAACTTTAATACACAAATATACAGCTTTATACGAAACATTATTTACATTTAAAAAATACACGAACTAGCACACACTGACAATCAGACATAAAGGAAGCACATGATAGAAGCACTACAAAATATAAACATCAACTAGAACACATATATATTACGAAGATAAGATACACTGTACAGTTCAACAATACACACGATAGAAAATTTAGTATAGAGCGCATTCCATCTATCTGTAGCGTTTCCACGGTCTTTACAACAATACATTTAACATGGACCCCATACACATGCGACAGCTTGCGTAGTAACTTGTCCACGGACACGTTGCCTTGACTGTACTCGTCCCATTCCTTGAAAATCCTCGACTGTGTGGTCCTCTGTGCTTTCCGTTGTAGCTTCTTCAGTTTCCTCTCAGACACAAGCTTGACTTGTATCTCCTTTCTTTCTTTCTAAGGTGTATAGTCCCTCTACCATATGAGCCCCCGGGAAGAATCCCCCGTTGACTCGGCACTATGTTTGGACTAAAAAGATTTTGATTTTGAATTTTGAATTGAGAGACTCCGCCTCAGAGTCGACCAAAGTGTCTGAATTGTCTGCCAAATATATAATCATAGCACTGGCGGTTAATTTAACCTAATTTCGCGCGCTATGATTATGGGTGTGTTTGGTGGTTTTTTTAAACTATTTTTGATTTACTGTGTGTTTTGGTCCGCAACTGCATTGCTGGTTATAATTGGTTTGTCCTGGGGTGACGGGTCGTGGGGCGATGTGGGATACGCGTACTGTCCTGCTTGTTGCCTGGCATGGTACCGTATTTTATATTAATACCAGGTGACCATAGCCCTCTTTTATGGGGCCACGGCCCCTGGTTTGGGTTTTTGGGGCATTGGGGCATTGATGTTGTATGCGCGTACTGACAAGGTACAGCATATCTTTTTAAATGGTCATTGTTATGGGGTTTATTGGGCATCTCACTTTTTTACTTGAAATTCAAGGGCAGCAGTTGCGTATCAAAGGTGTATATTGATGTATTTTGGGTTATTATGCCTCTGGGCACGAGGCTTGATTAGTGTCTGGGCGTGGTCAGTTTGGATCGACTAGGGGGAGGCTAGGAGCCTCACCGGTGGGAGCTTCCCTGGGTGATGTCTTGTAGGTTGAATCTCGAATGCGTTGATGGTTTGATGATTCTTGACGATGCCCAGGTGCACGTGTGCCACTCACTTGAGGTTTGTGACAGCTTGTGACCCTGGGCCGTAGACCGCGCTAACGTAGATAGGTTGGCGTTGCAGGTCCGGCATCCATCTTCAAGACATCTTGGCGCATTATACTGACATATTAGTGAGATTCTAACCTATTATTGATTGATAATACCTTTTGCTGTTTTTTAGGAACATAAAACGGCCTCATTTTTAGATTATTATTTACGACCCATGTAAACACTAAAGTCACACTTTTATGAACAAGAAATGAAAAGTGTGACTTTAGTGTTTACATGGGTCGTTTGTAATTGCTTATTGTGGTTTAGTTCTAGCATTGCCCATGAAAAAAATAAAATGAAATGATGTAAAAATGATTGAATTGGTATTTCCTTTTTATTTTATTGAAAAACATTCAACCCATCGATATATATAACCCAAAACGTAGCGGTGTAGTTAGCAGTTTTGAGAAGTGTATGTAGGTGTAGTTCCTTCATAGTTTAGGCATTAATTTGGTAGCGCGGCCCCACCGTGCGATGTGTTAGGTCCCATGATAGATCTAGTGTTTACATATCCTATACTTATAATTCATACATCATATTGTATAATACTGTAATCTAAATTTCTACTTTTCTGAGGTCTTATATATAGTTTTCATTGATTATACCCTGATATAAAATCCACTGCTTCGTCCGCATCGTTAACCTTACCCAGTGCTCACAGAGCCAAGTCCCGGGAGAGTTACACCACAGTCTTTACTGAGTGTCAGAAAGGATGGCAGATTTGGCGATGGACTCATATACTAACCCTAAAAGCGCCATAGGCAGTGACCTTGTTAATAACCCCTCGTCCCACTTTTATGGCCATGTAGTTCAGCTGTCATACACACTCTTGCATGATAATGTCCGTTATGTGTATGCCATCTGCTATCATGTCCACACGTGTACGCGGTTCTCCTGACATACGCACTCTGCATGATAATGTCCGTTATGTGTATGTCATTTGACATACATACCATGGGTCAAGGGCCCATTAATTTACTGTTTATATTACTGTATCTAGATTAGAATTTTTGATAATTTAAAAACGGATGCGCTCGTTTTCTCCATAACAGACTTTATAGGAAATAATATTGTTTTTTTGTCAATTACTGTTAAACCCAGTTCTAGCAGTTCTGCTTGGAGCTCGCTTCGTTACTCCTTATAGCGCGGACAAACTCGCGTTGGGTCAAAGAAGGTATGTTCAAACGTTTCTGGCTGCCCACAGTCATTACATTTTCTGTTCTTTAAGTTATCGTATCTTTCTGAACCTATGCCTGTTCGTCTTAACCTAAGCCGCGTGTATATAGCGTCTAAGCGTCTATTATCATTGTATTGTTCTATTTTCGTTGGCGTATGAGGATATAGATCAATTCTTTGCGTTTTTATATTTTTCCATCTATTGAACCATTCCTGTTTGATATTACTTTTTATGCTACTATAGACTTCATGTACTCCGGGGTTAAGGGGTATACGACTTCCTTTTATGGAGCCCTGTTTTGCAATCAGGTCTACTGCTTCGTTGCCCGTTATCCCTACATGGCTTGGGATCCAGGTCATATCAATTATTCTATTATTATTTTTTGCTTTTTTGATGGCATACATAATTTTTACTATTAAATCTTGCCTCGTTTGGGACCTCCCCTTAGCTATTGATCGGAGTGCACTTAGGCTGTCACTTAGGATTACTACTCTTTTGGTATCATTCATGTTTACCCATGTAATCGCAGCATATATTGCTGAAAGTTCCGTTGTATATACAGATAGCATATGGTCTAATTTTATTTTTAACCTATGGATTATTTCGTTGTCCGGACTGTATATTAATACGTCTGATCCAGCTATATTTTTTTCCGGATCTTTGCTACCATCAGTAAATATTTTGATGCAATCGGGATAATTGGTTTCTATATGATTATCAGTTATTTGCTTAGCCTCGTCTATTGGTTGTTGTTTTTTTATTTATTAACTCTTGTAGTTCAAAACACGGCTTAATGGTTTCCATATTTACCATTGATGGGAATACTGGTTCTTGAATTCGTATATCTTGTAATTTATATTTTTTCAATAGGGCTTGCACAGTTTGCGTATATGGCTCGTTTACTCGCGTTTTACCTTTTTTATGCTCAAATATCCCTACCTCAGTAATTAGGTCATTTACCGGTAATTTATCTCCTAATCTATTTGTTCGCGCCCAGTATTTAAGCATGTTTTCTTTGCGTATGAAATTCAAGGGTAGTTCCCCGCATTCTACTAGAACTGCAATTTGATTGGATCCATTATACGCCCCTGTAACTATTCGCAGCGCTTTGTTTTGAACAACTTGAAGTTTTTTTAGTTTATATTCTGATGCCGACGCGTATGCAATACTGCCGTAGTTAATTTTGCTAAGTATTAGTGCTTTATATAGTAAGAGTAGGGACTTTTTGTCTGCACCATAGTCTGTACCTGTTAACATTCTCATTAGGTTTATATCCTTATTGCATCTATTAACTACGTATTCTATATGTTTTCCCCATGTTAGGTGCCTATCAAAGTACATACCGAGAAATTTTGCATGGGGCGCGTATTCTAATTGTTTATTACATAGCGTTAGTGTGGGGAAATGTGGCTGTCGATCTGGGTATCCTTCTTTTGATACCAGTAACACTTGTGTTTTGTCTGGGTTTATTGTGAGTCCCCATTTTAATGACCAATCCTCTATTACTCGTAGCATTTCTTGGCCTATTTTAATAAGTTTAATTGGACTTCTAGACGTCAACCACATTCCCCCATCATCTACAAATTGCGACAGTTGTGCATGGTCCTTAATATTTGTTTTCGTTATATTGAATGATTTGATAGCTTTCTCTAACGTATTCATAAATATACAGAACATTATTGGGGATAAGACGCTCCCCTGTGGACAGCCATTTTCGGTCGCAAATGTTTCTGATATATTGCCATTTATTTTTACTTTATTTTTTTCTGCCGTCTAGGAAATTTGCCAACCATTTGAGCATTCTACCTTTTATATCTATGTTATATAGTTATACCAGGGCCCCTTTGTTCCAATGTTTGTCAAAAGCATTGCTTAGATCTAAAAATATAGCTAGTAAATAGTCTTTGTTCATTTGCGCTTTCCTACAATCTGATTCGAGTCTTATAAGGTGGTCCTCACATGATCTGTTAGGTCTACATCCGGATTGATATTTAGATATTAGATTGTTTTTTTCCGCATAATTGACTAATCTTAGTTTAACCATTTTTTGCATGACTTTTGATAATACTGGAGTCAGCGATATTGGTCTATAAGAAGCCGGAAGGTGTTTATCTTTGCCTATTTTCAGTATCGGTATTATAACAGATTCGCTCCAGCTTTCTGGGGATATTGCATTTGCCCAGGAATGGTTATATATTTCTATTAGTTTTAATTTTGCATTTTCCGGTAATTGTTTAATCATTTCATAATGTACAAGATCTTCACCAGGTGCCGTATTTTTGCAATTTTGTAAAGCTTGTTCTAATTCAAATAGAGTAAAATCTTTATTGTATTCAATTTCTATATGACTATCTTGTGTTTTCATTTTTTTGTCAAGAATGTTTTCCATAGATTCTTTTATTAGCAGGAATTCTTGTTTGTGTTCCTCATTGCTACTTACTTTTTGATAATGTTTTGCTAGCGTATTAGCTTTTTCCTTATCGTTATATATAAATTTAGTTCCTTGTATTAGTGTTGGCATTGTTTTGGATGGTTCCCCCCTAAATCGGTTAACTATATCCCAAATATCTTTAGAATTAGTTCTATGGTTGATTTTAGAAATAAATTTTTGCCAGCAGTTAATTTTTGTCTTTTTAATTGTATCTTTCGTTTCGTTTCGTGTTAGTTTATAAATTTCATATGCTTCCGGGCCCTTGTTTTTGGCATAATTTTTCCTAGCGTTCTCTCTTTTCTTTATGCTTATTTTGCATTGTTCTGTCCACCATGGGCATATTTTCTTAGTATTTTTGTTCTTAGTTTCTTGCTTTGGTATAGTTTTAGAGCATACTTCTGAGAGTTCTGTAATAAATTTTTCATGATTTCCCTCTAGGTCTAAATTGTCAAGCTTAAACTGAAATTTATCGTTGCATATCTGCCTAAACTGGGTCCAATCAGCTTTATTTATTCTCCATTTTGCTTGCGTTTTAATGGGTTCATATTCTGCTTTAAAGTTTAATTTTATTTCTATTGGGAAGTGGTCACTACCTATTGTGTTATCTACTGTATCAAAAGTTGCCTTATGTGCTAACTCTGCCGATATAAGACACAAATCTATTGCAGAATCTTTATGCCCCCCATCCCCTATTCTTGTAACCTGATCATTATTCATTAATACCATGTGATGTTCTTCTAGTTCATCATATAGTAATTCAGCCTCGTTATCACATCTTAGATCACCCTGTGGATTCCAGGTTGGATGCTTGAGATTGAAATCACCTATCATTATTGTATTTTTATTTGCATTTTTAAATAGGTTTTGCAGGTTTACCTCAGTATTGTGTTCCGTTGCTGGTACATAGCAGTTAATAATTCTTATATTACGTTTGGACCCAAAAACAGTTATCCCATTGAATTCCATTTTGCCTATGTTTTGTATTTTATATTCTATAAAGTTAACCCCATTTCTAACATAGATAGCCACCCTCCTCCCTTTTCCTTACTGGGCCTGCATGTGTTAACCGGTGTTTGGTAACCATTTAATGAAACTTCTTTATTTTTTAGATGTATAATTGTAAACATAAAACATCAGGTTGAGGATTTGCATTGTCTAAAAAGTTCTGCAGTTCTGTCTTTTTTTATGCTTCCTGACCACTTATTCCACGTGTGTTCCAAGACATGATAACTAGGCCGTTTTTATTAACTTCATTTTTTGTTTGGGTCCCTCCATTTTAGCCTAGTTATCTTGGTAACTTACTTATCTAGCCTATACTACGTTTTTAAATCCAGTGTTTGTCTTGTTTATTCCTACACATAATGGCTGTATGGGGACCCGCACAGTGGGGGCACTTGGGTGTTTGCTTGTTGCATTTCTTTGTTAAATGGCCGTGCATTTGACAGTTATTGCATCGGATCGGGGTCCAGAGAGCAGGTTCTACTAATATGGTTTTCCCTTGTTGTGATTTTAATTCAAGTGGAATATTTGCTGAGTTAAAAGTAACCTTTATTGTGGCAGATGGTATTAGCTTGCCATTCACTTTGTCAAATCCCCTGTAAGCCCTAGTAATGTTTTAGTGCCTCTTCCGTTTGAGCTTTGCCTGCATCCATAAGTATGATACCTTTGGATTGTTTGTTTGAAGGGGTTGTTTTGTTTTTGTCTGTTGTTAATTTAAAATCATATTGCGCAAATTTGAAATTGTTAGCGTGGTCTATTTTTGAAGAGTTAATTCTAAATTGTGGTAATTGACCTGGAACTTGTGCTAGGGCCTCACAGTATGTGTGGCCCACATGTTTTACAAATTTTGTTATTACAGACTTCAGTTGGTCCATTGGGAAGGCCCGCTGGATTGTTATCAGGGTGATGACAATCCATAGGGCGTCTACCACTGTACCAGACTGTTGGTTTGTATTTGCTTTTGTTTTGGTTTTTGTTTGCCACCCCCCTTCCTTATCGTTGCTCTCTGACCCCATCCCCTCGGCAACCACCGTTTCCTGCGTTTGATTGTTTTTAACCGAGTTGTTTATGGGACCTCCCTCTATAGAGTCAAACCTATTTAGTATCTCTACCAATTGTTGAACTGAAATGTCTACCCCACTCTGCGCTAGTTCTCTATCCTTATCTACTCTACTTTCATCCAAGCTGCTATCTCCTTCCTCTACCTCTACATATTGTGCCTTGTTGACTGGGCTACCCATGCTTCCTATACTCTCATTGCTGCTATCTAGACTTCTATCTCTTTTTGTTCCTATCTTTCCTAACGTCGTCAGATTAGGCGTACTTGACATTAGTGTCGCTCTCATGTTGAGTACTTTTTGGCATGTTCCGGCCCTAGTAGGGGTGGCCTTGACCCTCTCACTTTCTACTACTACTACGTCCGCGTATGTTGGTTTGCTTATCGCTTCCATTTTACTCTGTTCTATTCTATTCTCTCTTGTTAATTTATATATATTCTATTCTATTCTATTCAATTCTACCTTGTTTATTTTCGAAACTTACTGAACGGTTTGCCCTAGATTAGATGGCCTATGTATTACTATATCTGCTTTCTGAACTATCACAAACTATTACAAACTATCACGACCTTGACCTATTCGTTATTCGACCTTGGCCTCTTTGATCTAATTACTGTCCAGTCGTTTTGAACTACTTTAATTTTGTAATTTCTAAATGGGCGCGGACCGGATATAGAGCACTTATATCTGGTTTTATGATGAATTACTGCCTTGTTCTGCAATCTAAATGCTTATTTACTACTTATTAATTAGCTAATAATTAGCTAATAATTACTATTATCTATTACTGTTTTACTACCTTTTTATTAATGATTTTGTTTTTTGTTATATTATGGTTATATATATAGATATTATGATTTGATTATGGTGTACTAATTCTCTCTCGAGTGAATGCTCAAGTTATCTCTGTACATCAAATCATACCATGCATTTTCTTACTTTTACTGGCTTTCTGTATCCTTATTATCTGGTAGTATTGCACTTTTATAGTCCTATTATGATTTCACTATTGTTCACTATTCCACTAGATTAAAATCAAAAAGTTCATAAATTCACAAATCGCGTTATTTCACTTGAAACACTGTAATCCTAGCTGTTTTTATCACTATATTCCTAAGTCCTTTCAGTATAAAACCTCGACTTAATACTTTCTTAATTTTCCTAATTTTCCTATTTGTCTATAAGTCCGATAGCCCAACACCACTGTTCGAAGCGAAGAGACACAACTGTCCACACATAAACACAAAGAGAATGATCTCCATGAACTTGGTATCCTTATATAGTAGGTCTACCAGCAGATAGAATGGAGATGGTCCGGTCGATCTGAAATCAGCCGCCTGTGCCAACCTTCACAGTCATTGTTGGTACGAACAGACTGTCCATAGACGGACCAGTCCTCCGGTTTCCACTGCCCCTCAATCCATGTCTGGTGCTCTTAGCTGAACAGGTCCGCGAGTCTAGCGTGCTCTCCAGCCTTTCGTCGAAGGTCCGTCAGTGCCGTTGGGATGTGCTCTGCTGGCAAAAGTGGAAGTGCCAGCAGCTTCCTGATAACCTTGTGGGTCCCTGGATCTTCCTGGTATTGGACGGACAGGCCATATTCCTGAAAATAAATAAACGATAAACTTTAATATATTTAATTCAAACAAGAGGCCCAAGAGGGCCTGTGGACGCTCTACTGGCTAAAGATAAAGTTTATGCACAAGGGGCCATAACTCTTTCAAACATCGTTCAACCAGAACATGGTGATGATATAGGCAACTAGGCTTGGTACTGATTGTCCCTGACAAGTTTCATTGAAATCCAGCCAGAGGTTCAGGAGAACTAGTCTGTACAAAGTTAGTGTATTAAACCTTTTAAGGGGCCATAACTCTGCCAAAATTCATTCAACCAGAACACGGCAATGATAGGTGCAACTAGGCTTGGTACTGATCATCCCCATCAAGATACGTTAAAATCCAGCAAGGAGTTCAGAACAGACTAATCTGGACGTTTCTCTATTAAAACATTTAAAGGGCCATAACTCCACCAAAAATCAGTTAACCGGAATGCGACGATGATATGCACAACTAAGCTTGGTGCTGATCATCCCTGTAAAGTTTCGTTGAAATGTGGGGAGACGTTCAGGAGAATAGTCCAGACAAAGTTTGTGTATTAAAACCTTTAAAGGGCCATAACTCTGCCAAAAATCATTCAACCGGAACACGGCAAAGATTTGCACAACTAGACCTGGAACTGATCATCCCTAAAAAGTTTTGTTTAAATCCGGACAGGGGTTCAGGAAAACTAGTCAGGACAAAGTTTGTTTATTAAAACCTTTAAAGGGACATAACTCCGCCAAAATCATTCAACTGGAACACAGTGACGATATGTACAACTAGGCTTGGTACTGATCATCCCTGAAAAATTTCAATGAAATTTGGCCAAATGAAGGCCCTTTCTTCTTAATGAGGCCAAAATATGGCATATTTCAGAAAATGAAATCAAGGACCATAACTCCGGTGTAAATTGTCCAATCTGGCTGGTTTTCAAACTTGTCGGAGCTTTCATTGATAGTAACAATCTGGTAAAGTTTGATAAAGATCTGACGAAAAATGAAGGTCCTATCTTCTCAACGAGGCAAAATATAGCCTTTTTTAACTAAATCAAGGGCCATAACTCCACTGTTACTAGTCCGATCTGGATAGTTTTCGAACTTATCCGAGCTTTCATTGATATTAACAAGATGGTAAAGTTTGGTAAAGATCGGATGAACAATGAAGCCCCTATCGTCTTAACGAGGCAAAATATAGCATTTTGAACTAAATCAAGGGCCATAACTCTGCTGTTACAAGTGCAATATGAATGGTTTACAAACTCGTCCGAGCTTTCATTGATATTAACAATCTGATAAAATTTGGTAAATATCGGATGAACAATGAAGCCCCTATCGTCTAAACGAGGCAAAATATAGCATTTTTAATTAAATCAAGGGCCATAACTCCGCGCTGTTACTGGTCCGATATGGCTGGTTTTCGAACTTGTTCGAGCTTTCAATGACATTAACAATGTGGTAAAGTTTGGTAAAGATAGGATGAAAAATGAAGGCCCTATTGTCTTAACGAGGCAAAATATAGCATTTTGAACTAAATCAAGAGCCATAACTCCGCCGATACTGGTCCGATCTGGCTGGTTTTCGAACATGTCCGAGCTTTCATTGATAGTAACAATCTGGTAACGTTTGGTAAAGATCGAGTGAAAGATGAAGGCCCTATCGCTTAACGAGGCAACAGTGAGCATTTTTAACTAAATCAAGGGCCATAACTCCGCCGATACTGATCCAATCTGGCTGGTTTTCAAACTTGTCCGAGCTTTCATCAATATTAACAATCTGTGCAAGTTTGGTAAAGATCAAATAATAAATGAAGGTGCTAGAGTGTTCACAAGGCTTAATATGGCATTTTTCAGCAAAACAAGGGCCATAACTCCATTGAAATTATTTCGATCTTGCCGGTTTTCGAACTTGTTTGAGCTTTCATTGATATAAAGACACTGGCAAAGTTAAGTAAAGATCCGATTAATATTGAAGGCCCTAGAGTGGTCACAAGGCGGAAAATAGCATTTTTCAGAAAAAACAAGGGCCATAACTCCGATGTTACTGATCCGATTTAGCTGATTTTCGAACTTGTTTGAGCTTTCATTGATATTAACAATCTGTGCAAGTTTGGTAAAGATCAAATAATAAATGAAGGTGCTAGAGTGTTGACAAGGCAGAAAATGGAATTTTTCAGAAAAAACAAGGGCCATAACTCTAGTGTTACTGAACCAATTCAGCTGATTTTAGAACTTGTCCAATCTATAACTAGTATTAACAATATGTGCAAGTTTGGTAATGATCAAATAATAAATGAAGGTGCTAGAGCGTTCACAAGGCAGAAAAAAGCATTTTTCAGAAAAAACAAGGGCCACAACTCCGGTGTTATTAATCTGATTTGGCTGGTTTTCGAACTTGTCCAAGCTTTCATTGATATTAACAATCTGTGCAAGTTTGGTAAAGATCAAATAATAAATGAAGGTGTTAGAGTGCTCACAAGGCTTAATATGGCATTTTTCAGCAAAACAAGGGCCATAACTCCGGTGAAATTATTCCAATCTGGCTGGTTTTCGAACATGTCCGAGCTTTCATTGATATTAACAACCTGTTAAAGTTTGGTAAAGATCGGATGAAAAATAAAGGCCCGAGAGTTGTCACAAGACAAAAGTTAACAACGGACGACGGACGACGGACAGACGACAGACGACGGACGACGGACAACTCACCATCCCATAAGCTCTGCTGGCCTTCGGCCAGTAGAGCTAAAAATGGTATTAAATAATTTGAATATAATTAATGTCATGTATTTCAAAATAGCAATTTATTAACGTGCCATATTCAATTACCTGTGCTTTTCTCCAAACAGCTTGAGTCCAATGGAATGCGCAGCCGTTAACTGTCACTGTGGGGAACACCTTCTGCACGGCCTGCCAGACTGCCAATTTAAAGTCCATCACCACGCTCTGAACCTCAGGAGGCGATTGGAATAGGCTTTTGACTTTCTGAAAAGAAAATAAACATATATAATAAAAAATATATTCATTATACGTTATACATTATATTGATAATATTGTATGACTGATACCATCGACCGATTGATTGAAAAGAAAATAAACATATATAATAAAAATATATTCATTAATATACGTTATACATTATATTGATACTATCGTATGACTGATACCATCGATTGATTGATTAAATGATTGATTGAAAAGATGATAGATTGGAAATAAAATAAACATATATAATAAAAATATATTCATTATACGTTATACATTATATTGATAATATTGTATGACTGATACCATCAATTGATTGATTAAATATAAATTTAATTGATTAGTTGATTGTAACGATTGATACCTTAAGAACTTTCTTGTAGTCCTTCTTTCGGCGTCTGGACATGAAGACGTACGTTAGCGGGACCTGTTTCGGTTCTCCGTCTTTCTTCACGAAGGCGTGGATACTGAAAAGTTGGTTGAATGTGTCCTTCGTTCTCAGTACCTTAAACGATCCGTCGACGTACCACCTCTTGGCTTGTTGGAGGAGCTCTAGTTGGTTTGACGTCGCAAATATGATGTGTCGCGCACCGTCAACCTTCAAATCATGTCTAAGAAAGTCCGTCGGGATGTAACCTTCTGCCAACTCAAAATCATCACCGCGGGGCTCTGCTGGTCTACCTTTCTGGCGATACCGGTTGGCTTTCCTGGCTATGTGGTCAGGTTGGGGGATATTGAAGGCGCCCTGGTCTAGTTGTTGTAGCTTCTCCTCCACGATGCACATGGCCGGCTTGAAAACGTCTGCAACGGCAGCATCCTTCACCTGACGGGTGATCTGGATTTTGTGTAGTAGTCCCGGCGCAGCCTGGTGTACGTGTTTATGGATTCCTCCTCGGAAATGGTCGCACTTCTGGATGACTGTCGCTGAACATCGCAATTTCTTGTTCCTGACGCTGCACCACCAGTCTGTTGTCGTTCCCGATTGTCGCTGAAAATATATAATAATTATATCAATACACAATTATATCTGTCATTATATCTGCAATTATTTGTCACGAATAACCAGTGGAATCTGCTAGTAAGTCACGACATTCGCTGAACCTCCCTATAAACAAGAGGGCCATGATGGCCCTATATCGCTCACCTGAGTTAATTTGAACCAATACAAAAGGGCCAAGATGGCCCTAAAGCGATCACCTGAGTACTGGCACATTATCGAACTTCTTCGAAATCTTATGGTCATATATAATCTGTGCAAGTTTGGTTAAGATTGTTCAAGAAATGTGGGCTCTGTTGTGTATAACAACATTGATATAGACAGTTTAAGACACTGACAAAGTTTGGTATAAAAGATCAAATACAAAATGAAGGTGCTAGAGAGCTTGGACAGAGTCAAATGTGACCCCAGGGCTACATGTAACATATGAGAGGTGTGCTTTGTGGTTTTAGAGAAGATGATTTTTCAAGTTTTTCCCTATACAAGTCTATGTAAAACGTGACCCCTGGGGTGGGGCCAAATGTGAACCCAGGGTCACCATTTGAACAAACTTGGTAAAGGACCAAAAGAGTATAGTCAATGCAAAATATTAAACCTCTGGCTCTTTTAGTTCCAGAGAAGAATACTTTAATGTGTTTCCTATATAAGTCTATGTAAAACTGTGACCCACGGAGTGGGGTCAAATTTTACCCCAGGGTCACCATTTGAACAAACTTGGTAGAGGACCATAATCTAATAGTAAATGCAAAATATTAAACCTCTGGCTCTTGCAGGTCCAGAGAAGATTATTTTTTTTCTATATATATAAGTCTATATAAAACTGTGACCCCCGGGGCACAACCAAGTTTGACACCAGGGTCACCATTTGAACAAACTTGGTAGAGGACCATAAGCTTATAGCAAATGCAAAATATTAAACCTCTGGCTCATGCAGTCGAAGATTTTGTTCAGTATTTCCCTATACAGGCCTATGTAAAACTGTGAACCCCGGGGCGGGGCCAAATGTGACCCAAGGGTCACCATTGGAACAAAATTGGTAGAGGACCATAAGCTTATAGCAAAAGCAAAATATTAAACCTCTGGCTCTTGCAGTTTCAGAGAAGATGATTTTTTAAGTTTTTCCCTATACATGTCTATGTAAAACATGTGACCCTTGGGGCGGGGCCAAATGTGACCCAAGGGTCACCATTGGAACAAACTTGGTAAAGGACCATAAGCTTATAGTAAATGCAAAATATCAAACCTCTGGCTCTTGTAGTTTCCGAGAAGATTTTTTAATTTTTTTCCCTATATAAGTCCATGTAAAACTGTGACCCCCGGGGCGGGGACAAATTTGACCCCAGGGTCACCATTTGAACAAACTAAGTAGAGGACCATAAGCTGATGCTACATGTAATACATGAGAGCTCCGTGCCATATCGTTCCAGAGAAGAAGATTTTTTTCAGTTTTTCCCTATACAAGCCTATGTAAAACTGTGACCCCTGGGGCAGAGCCAAATGTGACCCCTGGGTCACCATTTGAACAAACTTGGTAGAGGACCATAAGCTTATAGCAAATGCAAAATATTAAACCTCTGGCTCTTGCAGTTTCCGAAAAGAAGATTTTTTAAAGTTTTTTCCTATATAAGTCTTTGAAAAACATGCAAAATCTCAATATACAAACTTTGGAACCCCGAGGCACAGCCATTTTTGACCCCGGGTACTTCATTTGAACAAACTTGTTAGTCTAGCCGTTGTCGGTCATATTAAAAGAAAATCTGTCGAAATCTGTCTCGCCGTTCTTGAGAAGAAGATTTTTTAAGGTTTTGACCATATATGGTAATGGCGGCCATCTTGGTTGTCGTGCTGACCTAATTTTAACAAATCTAAAAAGCATTCATCTAAGGATCATCCATGTGAAGTGTGGTCAAAATTGGCCAAGCGGTTTCTGAGAAGTCGTTTGAAGCAAAAGTTAACGACGGACGACGACGGACGACGACGGACGACGGACGACGGACGAAGAGTGATCCCAATAGCTCACCTTTGAGCCTTCGGCTCAGGTGAGCTAAAAAGGTAAAGAAAACATGAAAATACATACCCAGTATTGATACTGCAGGTGGGGTAAACTCATTCAGAACATACGGCAGTACCATATTACTCTTGTTCATTGTCATTGGTGAATCTCCTAGGCTCGTGGTATTCCAATCTGCAAAACAGCACTTGAAATTATCACAATTTTCATGAGAAAGTAATCTTATAGGATATATGCTGATACTTTGTTTTGCAATGAAAGATAATTATTAATTACTATTTAACTTCGCACTTTTATACATTTCATTTTACTTGATCTGAAAAATCAGCAAGACTACCTTGAGTAGAATATGAGAGAAAAGGTAATAAATTGCACTTCACCTCATTTTTGCTCAGCTGAGTCAAAGCAGGCTCAATGTGGGCTATTGAGACAGCTATTCGTCAATACTCGTTGTCCATGAACTGTCCATGTCCATGAACTTTGCTACAACAACTTTTCTTAAGAAATGCCTCAAACAACCTTTTGAAGAACCACCAAATAAATTTCAACAATTGTTTTTAAACCTTCGACCACCAAGTTGTTAAAATAAAGACCCTGGGATAAACAAGAGAGCCTGTGGACACTCTAAATTCTTAGATGGCTCTTATAACAAAAAATAAAGGAACCAATCGGAGAAAATACATTTGGTCACATATATGATATTAGACAGAAGCAATAACATTTGGCACAAGACATTTTATTCACTTTCTGTTTTTTAAATTAGATACCATTAGAGCAACATGACTCAAAACATTAACTGTACCATAACTATCGGGTGGGAGCGACCTCTTGTTTACGTAAATAGATAATATATTTTCTATAACTGTATGTAACCTGCAGACTTTGCAGCTGCCACGCCATCTGCAGGTATCAGCACACATGGTATGACTAGTATATGTTACCTGCAGACTTGCCAGCTGCCTGTATCAGCACACATGGTATGACTAGTATATGTTACCTGCAGACTTGCCAGCTGCCTGTATCAGCACAGATGGTACGACCAGTATATGTTACCTGAAGACTTGCCAGCTGCCTGTATCAGCACAGATGGTATGACCAGTATATATTACCTGCAGACTTGCCAGATGCCTGTATTAGCACAGCTGGTATGACCAGTATGTCACCTACAGACTTGCCAGCTGCCTCTGTCAGTACAGATGGTATGAATAGTATGTTACCTATAGACTTGCCAGTTTCCTGTATCAGCACAGATGGTACAACCAGTATATGTTACCTGTAGACTTGCCAGCTGCCTGTATCAGCACAGATGGTATGACCAGTATCTGTTACCTATAGACTTGCCAGTTTCCTGTATTAGCACAGCTGGTATGACCAGTATGTCACCTACAGACTTGCCAGCTGCCTCTGTCAGTACAGATGGTATGAATAGTATGTTACCTATAGACTTGCCAGTTGCCTGTATCAGCACAGATGGTATGACCAGTATATGTTACCTGTAGACTTGCCAGCTGCCTCTGTCAGTACAGATGGTATGAATAGTATGTTACCTATAGACTTGTCAGCTGCCTGTATCAGCACAGATGGTATGACCAGTATATGTTACCTGCAGACTTGCCAGTTGCCTGTATCAGCACAGATGGTATGACCAGTATATGTTACCTATAGACTTGCCAGTTGCCTGTATCAGCACAGATGGTATGACCAGTATATGTTACCTGTAGACTTGCCAGCTGCCTGTGTCAGCACAGATGGTATGACCATTATATGTCACTTACAGACTTGCCAGCTGCCTGTGTCAGCACAGATGGTATGACCAGTTTTATATTACCTGCAAACTTGCCAGCTGCCTGTATCAGTACAGCTGGTATGACCAGTATATATTACCTGCAGATCTGCCAGCTGCCTGTATCTTGCCAGCTGCCAGTATCTGACTATTATATATTATTGCAGACTTGCCAGCTGCCTGTATTAGCGCATATGGTATAACAAGTATATGTTACCTGCGGACTTGCCAGCGGCTCCTATCAGCACTGATGGTATGACGAGTATAATGGCCGAGCACCCTCCTGCCACTGAAAGAATCTGTGCATGTCTACCACTCTTCACGGACAAAACACGCTGAAAGTATGACTGCCACGGTATGGTTCCAAAAGTCTGTAAATATACAAGGTATGGTCACCGTATGATTTAGCATGCCTGTGAGGGAACTGTTCTTTAAACAGTGTATTAGGCCGAAATTAATGACTTAAAAATGGCAAAATGTTATTATCATAACCCTGACTACTGTTAAAATATAAAATGTATTCAAGAGCTCTTCTGCGACAAGGACTATCACAACCTGACTTATATGATGACATGATATACAAACTTTGTCAGATCCTTGGTCATGATCACTTCCATTCAATCTTTATGAAACTTGTCAAGACGTTATTAAAAGAGGTTATGACCGTATCATTTTGCAACGCACTGCATGTTTATTCCCATTTACAGATCTCCACTATGCTTTCTCCTTCGATTGTGCAATGACCAGACATATTATGCACCCCATGTTGACGTCTTCCTTAATCCTGAAAGGGATGGTAAAGTCTTGTCTTCTTGTGCCCTAATGGTTTATTCTCTGGTTGTCTTCTTGTGCCCTTATGGTTTATTCTCTGGTTGTCTTCTTGTGCCCTTATGGTTTATTCTCTGGTTGTCTTCTTGTGCCCTTATGGTTTATTCTCTGGTTGTCTTCTTGTGCCCTTATAGTTTATTCTCTGGTTGTCTTCTTGTGCCCTAATGGTTTATTCTCTGGTTGTCTTCTTGTGCCCTAATGGTTTATTCTCTGGTTGTCTTCTTGTGCCCTAACGGTTTATTCTCTGGTTGTCTTCTTGTGCCCTAACGGTTTATTCTCTGGTTGTTTTCTTGTGCCCTAATGGTTTATTCTCTGGTTGTCTTCTTGTGCCCTAATGGTTTATTCTCTGGTTGTCTTCTTGTGCACTAATGGTTTATTCTCTGGTTGTCTTCTTGTGCCCTAATGGTTTATTCTCTTGTTGCTCTGGCTTCTGCCAAGTCATCGAGAAGTTGCTTCGTGGCTTTCTAGGCTTCTTTTTTTTGTGTTCATATATACATGATCATTTCCGTGTTTTAACTATATTGCGTATTAATGCTGCTTTGTTTGCAAGAGGATATAGCCTGGCCGGAATTTATTTACACCGTCACATTTTATTGGGAAGAAATAGGGTATGAGTGAGGTTCGGTGAACTCTAGAACCAGGTTTAAACTGACCTTTTTGCCACAGACTGTTCCAAGGCGGTAGTCCAATTGTGATGTTGCGGATTTTGCCTTTGTTTCCTTGTAATTGTTTGTTTTGATGTATGTTTTTGGTTGACTGTGTTCTGTGAATGCTATATTTCCTGTTTGACTTTTATATAATTTGCTATCACATGTTAAGAGCCAATCAGTGAGTGCCTCTGAGACAATTTTTTTTTTTGTAATGAAGATAAAGGTGAAAAGGGTACATTTGAGACAATCTTTCTTCTAAAATGTATCCAAAACATAATAATGAGAAAGTAAAAGAGGGGAAGTGTTGTTTACTAAAAATAAAGAGTTTCTTTTTCACCCATATATCTAACTTTGCTGCACTTTTTTAAAAACGGTTGTGCAAAAGATGGCCGCACAGTTGGCTGGCTAATACACTGTCTTAAAATAAACAAGTATGGTTACCTCTAGCGGTGACGGGCAAGTGATTGCAAGTCAGAGACTCTAACCACTCGGCCACGGACGCCCCGTCTTAAAATAAACAAGTATGGTTACCTCCAGACAAAAATACCTGATAAAAGGGTTTTTCGAATGTCTGCAAATATACAGGGTACAGCTACTACCAGACAAAATATGATGAAAAGTATGTATGCCACCACGTGTCATTCCAAGTCTGCTTCTGCCCTGCCACGTGTCATTGCAAAAGTCTGCTTCTGCCCTGCCACCACGTGTCATTGCAAAAGTCTGTTTCTGCCCACCATGTTTTGACTTTGTTTGTATCGTTGACAGGGCGTAGTAAATATGACAGAGGGAAAAGAACCTAGACACATGTTTTACATTAAATTCTGCAAACAATATGTTTTTGACAGACTTATAGAATTAGACCTGTTGTAATATATGTTACCCTGCAACATCTGCAAAACGTTACCCTGCAACATCTGCAAAACATACAGTTGTAATATATGTTACCCTGCAACATCTGCAAAACATACAGTTGTAATATATGTTACCCTGCAACATCTGCAAAACAGACATCCTGTATACCAAACATCCCAGCTTCATTTATTTCAAATCTTTTAAAATGGAATGTCCAATATTGACAAAAAAATCATTCGAAAACTCATCAATATTTTCTTAAAGGCAGAGTATCCTTATGAGGCTTATCAAAACGTAAAATGAAACAGTTGACGAAGTATTCGGAAGTGTTACAGCTTAGACAATTATGCTATCAAACCAATGGAATAGAACTAATCCTATGATAGTAGCTTTGCTGAATAAATATTTTCAATACCTCAGTGTACTTTTATTCTGTATCCCCTATATGCTGCACTACGCTAACCATGCAAGAGGTTGTACTCTGAGAGAAAAGCATACCGCTGTATTTTCCCTATGTATGGATATTGACTTTAAATTGAACTGAATTGGATTGTATAGTTGCACCAACAGCTAAGGTCATATGGTGACTTTCCAGCTTCCATTGGTGGAGGAAGACCCCAGGTACAGGCGGGCACCTAGGTAGAACTACCGACGTTCCGCAATTGACTTGAATATTCAGACGTGGGTATTGGGTGCCACATTGTCTGATGTAAAAATGCCATGATACATGTAATATTTATGTAGCAGAGATAAACTGTTTTTGATTGGAATTCGAATTTCAAACTATTTAACATTGATACTGTCATAAAATGATTGAAACAATACGTCAAGACTTTCAAACCGAAAACCATTGTCTATTTATATGGTTCTTCACACCAAGCAAAGCAGGCAACTGTTTTGTTTTTGACCTTGAAGATAAGTAAATGTGAAATCACTCCATGTGTGCAAGAGTTATGAAGAGGACATGAAATAGGCCTTATTATAGACATTTACAAGGTGGACGACCTTCAAAGTGATCCTGACCTTGAAAATACTGATATGGGTTTTGGGTTCTGCACATCGTCTTGACGAGATGAATAAATGTACCAAGTTATTTTGAAATTCCTTCATACATGCAAGAGTCATGGAGCGGACACGAAATGGGACTGACGGACGGACAAAAGCAATTGCTATATCTCCCTTCTGCCTGCGGCGGCGAGGTATAACAAGAGGCCCAAGAGGGCCTGTAGACGCTCTACTTGTATGATGTGATTCAAAAACATAAACATGGAAGAGGCCAACCCAAGAAACATGTTTCCTATATATAACTCTGGGTTATCGTAGCGGCATTTTCAATAATTTTGATTATTTGACGATAATGAAAAACACAAAGTTGATAGAGGCTAACCCAAGGAACATGTATACGATATTTCACAAGAATGGAATAAGTGGTTTAGGAGATGTCGTTTGAAATTTCCTTAAATTTGACCTAGTTTTAGCCATTGCGGCCATCTTGGATGACTGGCGGCCGTGAAAAAAATCTGTGAGGGACTTTCCCAAATATTATTGTGATTAAGTTTCATCAAAATCCTTCAAGCGGTTTCAGAGAAGATGTCATTTTTAACCTTTTCCTATATAACTCTATGTAAATTTGGGTTCGCCGTGGCGGCCATTTTGATTATTCGACGATAACGAAAAACACAAACTTAACAGAGGCCAACCCAAGGAACATGTATATGATATTTCAGTAGAATGGAATCAGTGGTTTTAGAGGAGATGTCGTTTGAAATTTACTTAAATTTGACCTAGTTTTAGCCATGGCGGCCATCTTGGATGACTGGAGGCCGCAAAAAAAACACAAATCTGAGAGGGACTATCCCAAATATCATTGTGATTAAGTTTCATCAAAATCTTTCAGGCTGTTTCAGAGAAGATGTAATTTTTAACCTTTTCCTATATAACTCTATGTAAACTTTGGGTCGCCGTGGCGGCCATTTTGATTATTTGACGATAACGAAAAACACAAACTTGATAGAGGCTAACCCAAGGAACATGTATATGATATTTCACAATGGAATAAGTGGTTTCGGAGGAGATGTCGTTTGAAATTTACTTAAAGGGAATGTAGCGCCACAACCAATCCATCTTTATTATTGAAAGTTCTGAAAAAAATGAATAAAGGTGAAATAATTATCAAAATCGGATGATAAACAAAGAAGATATGATCATTTGAAGGTTTTGTTGAAACGGATATGGAAGCCGCCATTTTTAGAGCTATGACATCACAGTTCTAATGACCATATATGGAATAGCTATAAATATGAACATTTACTGATTTATAGGGGAAAAAATGACAGCAACTGTATGAAAAATATGTATACTTAATGGCAATAATGCTGTATATGACCAGTAATGTCTTTTGCATTCATTTGCAGTGATTTTCTTTGCTTTAAATGCTATTTATTTATATTCCATATATGGTAATTTGGAACTATGATGTCATAGTTCTAAAATGGCGGCCCCCATATCCGTTTTAGAACAACCTTCAAAAGGTCATATCTTTTTTGTTTATCATCCGATTTTGATAATTCTTTCACCATTTTCCATTTTTTTCTGAACTCACAATAATAAAGCGTTTGTTTGTGGCGCTACATTCTCTTTAAATTTGACCTAGTTTTAGCTATGGCGGCCATCTTGGATGACTGCCGGCCGTGAAAAACACAAATCTGAGAGGGACGATCCCAAATATCATTGTGCTTAAGTTTCATCAAAATCTTTCAGGCGGTTTCAGAGAAGTAGTAATTTTTAACCTTTTCCTATATAACTCTTATGTAAACTTTGGGTCAGCGTGGCGGCCATTTTGATTATTCGACGATAACGAAAAACACAAACTTAATAGAAGCTAACCCAAGGAACATGTATATGATATTTCACAAGAATGGAATAAGTGGTTTCGGAGATGTCGTTTGAAATTTACTTAAATTTGGCCTAGTTTTAGCCATGGCGGCCATCTTGGATGACTGTCGGCCGCGAAAAACAACAATCTGAGAGGGACTATCCCAAATATCATTGTGATTAAGTTTCATCAAAATCCTTCAACCAGTTTTAGAGAAGATGTCATTTTTAACCTTTTCCTATATAACTCTATGTTTATTTTGAGTCGCCGTGGCAGCCATTTTGATTATTCGACGATAACGAAAAACACAAACTTGATAGAGGCCAACCCAAGGAACATGTAAATGATATATCAGTAGAATGGAATAAGTGGTTTCGCAGGAGATGTCGTTTGAAATTTACTTAAATTTGACCTAGTTTTAGCCATGGCGGCCATCTTGGATGACTGGTGGCCGCGAAAAACACAAATCTGAGAGGGACTATCCCAAATATCATTGTGATTAAGTTTCATCAAAATCCTTCAAGCGGTTTGAGAGAAGATATCATTTTTAACCTTTTCCTATATAACTCTATGTAAACTTTGTGTCGCCGTGGCGGCCATTTTGATTATTCGACGATAACGAAAAACACAAACTTGATAGAGGCCAACCCAAAGAACATGTATATGATATTTCAGTAGAATGGAATAAGTAGTTTTGGAGGAGATTACAACTTAGAGAATTAGGCTAACAAATCAACTGAATAAAATTACACTGTACACGCTATACCGAATAAAATATTTGTGTACTAATTATGCTGTATCTCCTACCCACTGCGCCGATGCTAAGCACAACACAGGAAGTGTTTATACAATTTATAGTACAGGTATTGTTTATGTAAACACAAGAGTAAAAAAGTCAGCTTGCCTTTTTAACGAAGCGTACGTTTCTAATAATTTTGTTTAGTTTGTTGTGTGGTGTTTCACGTCATTTTCAACACATGTAAGGTTATATATGATGGTTGATTATTTGTGGTGGAGGCAGACCACCCACTTTTCCTAGGTAGAACCAGTACTGTACACCTTCCGCCATCCGTAAGAATAGACACTTCCGCACTTACAAGTGGGATTCAAACCCGCAACAGTGAGAGGCTTCTAATGATTTGTTTCTATTAACGGCTGGGTACATCGGGGGATTTAATGCAAATTTGACGGTAATATTATACACAAATACCGGACACAAAGTCTTTATCATCAAGGTTAACAATAAGCATATTCTGACTTTAAAGATGCTCTACCTATATCTTTTTGTCCACCAATTGATATAAACTTTACTTAATTGTAAAGGGGACTATGAAAAAGGTAAACGGCAATAATTTCACCCCATGTAATATGCGTTTGCTGGGGAAAAACAGGATAGAAAAGATCGGATTTTTGAAATTGTATTCGTAATTGTTTTAGACAAGCTGATTACGGAGATTTTCCGATCTTATTCGTTTACAATCGGAACTGCCTCGTCGGATTGGCGACGAGTTCCGATCAATTCGCTTACTATCGGAACTGCCCCGAGTAGTTTGTTTTCGTTCAACTGAATGGCATTGCGCATGTCCGATAAAATCGTAAAAACTCGTAGTTCTCCGGCAGGAATAAACGGCTGGGCAGCATTTTATTCAAGATATTGTTTTGATCATAATTAATAATTTACAGAACTGGAATACGAAACTTGTTGCTTCTTAGAATACTCATAAAATAGCTTTGCATACATATAAATGCAGTAATATTGAGTATTTAATATTTTACATTAAAAATCGCGTAGATATAGGTAGTGCCTCTAACACTTATTTTATGTAATATTTTGAAATTATACAATATATCAATTCATTTATTAAAATTTACTCCATTAATGTACATATAATTAATACAAATGCACTACAAACACAAAGTTGTTCAAACCAAATGTTTCAATAAGAATGGGTGGAACATGAGGTCCAACCTACTGATCATGCATATTTGATATGAAATTAAAACACATTAGATGGTTTTAGTTCAATTTGGACAAACATCCAGAGTCAGTCCAAATCGACACCATTCCCTTTAATATTTATATTTGGATAGACATCCAGAGTTATTCCATATTGCCTCCATTCCCTTTAATATTTCTATCTGGACAGACATCCAGAGTTATTCTATACTGCCTGCATTCCCTTTAATATTTCTATCTGGACAGACATCCAGAGTTATTCTATACTGCCGCAATTCCCTTTAATATTTCTATTTGGATAGACATCCAGAGTTATTCCATACCGCCTCCATTCCCTTGAATATTTCTATCTGGACAGACATCCAGAGTTATTCTATATCACCTCCATTCCCTTTAATATTTCTATTTGGACAGACATCCAGAGTTATTCTATATCACCTCCATTCCCTTTAATATTTCTATTTGGACAGACATCCAGAGTTATTCCATACCGCCTCCATTCCCTTTAATACTTCTATGTGGACAAACATCCAGAGTTATTCTATTTCGCCTCCATTCCCTTTAATATTTCTATTTGGACAGACATCCAGAGTCAGTCCATATCGCCTCCATTCCCTTTAATATTTCTATTTGGACAAACATCCAGAGTTATTCTTTTTGCCTCCATTCCCTTTAATATTTCTATTTGGATAGACATCCAGAGTTATTCCATACCGCCTCCATTCCCTTTAATATTTCTATTTGGACAAACATCCAGAGTTATTCTTTTTGCCTCCATTCCCTTTAATATTTCTATTTGGACAGACATCCAGAGTTATTCTATTTCGCCTCCATTCCCTTTAATATTTCTATTTGGACAAACATCCAGAGTTATTCTTTTTGCCTCCATTCCCTTTAATATTTCTATTTGGACAAACATCCAGAGTTATTCTTTTTTCCTCCATTCCCTTTAATATTTCTATTTGGATAGACATCCAGAGTTATTCTATTTCACCTCCATTCCCTTTAATATTTCTATTTGGACAGACATCCAGAGTTATTCTATATTGCCTCTGTTCCCTTTAATATTTATATTTGGATAGACATCCAAAGTCAGTCCATATCAGTCCATATCGCCTCCATTCCCTTTAATATTTCTATTTGGACAAACATCAAGAGTTATTCTATTTCGCCTCCATTCCTTTAATATTTCTATTTGGACAAACATCAAGAGTTATTCTATTTCGCCTCCATTCCCTTTAATATTTCTATTTGGATAGGCATCCAGAGTCAGTCCATATCGCCTCCATTCCTGTTAATATTTCTATTTGGATAGACATCCAGAGTTATTCTATTTCGCCTCCATTCCCTTTAATATTTCTATTTGGACAAACATCCAGAGTCAGTCCATATTGCCTCCATTACCTTTAATATTTCTATTTGGATAGACATCCAGAGTCAGTCCATATCGCCTCCATTCCCTTTAATATTTCTATTTGGATAGACATATACAGTTGTGAGTCAGATTGCCTACATTCCCTTTAAAGTTGCTTCACTTATACTAGTTTTATGAGAAGATTCATATTAACCTACCTGGTGCAGATTTCGGGACAAAGATGACCCAGTTCTGGTCAGCATCAACATCGTGTCCACTGTCATCGTACTTGACTTGAATAGCACTTATCAAGCTGTGTGTCTGCTCACACATGGCCCTAAAATGACAAGCTCTATATCATTAAAGGTACACAGACCCCGACTCTGAACATACAGGAAAACATTTTACTTGCTAACTGCAAGTAGATTTTGCAGATTGCGAGTAGAAGTCATAGCACTTGCTAAATTGTGCAAGAAGTAAAAGAAACACACTTACCGTAAATTTAAGTATTTTTCACTGAACATATTTTAAGAAATGTATAAAATTTGCCTGACCATTGATGGTGGGATAGGGACATTGAACAACCTTATAAACTGCATAGGTGCACAGAAGCCTGAGAAGGTACTGTTACATTATACAGAAATGACTCAGCCAGGTCTTTTCTAATGATTCATGGAAGCTATTTAGGTAGAGATAAGAGACAACCAAATGACCTCATTTGCATAGATACAGTGGTGTTCAATATTAAATTCCTAATGCAAATGCGAAAGTCAGTGTGACCCATGTAAATATTTATCAATATTTATGTAATCTCTATTATTCGGCTCGCCATGGTTCAGTTGAAAAATAATTTTTTCCCCCCAAGTAGTCCACAGGACTAACTTTTGAAATCAAGTAGTCCTGCACAGACTTAGGTAGGCGCGTTAATTTTCAAAACATAAACCTCATAAAATACAGTATTAGGTAAGTATAAATATATTAGTAACAATCTTTATTAATGATAAACAAATACTGGAAACAATTTATTGATGCCAGTCATATATCAGACGCTTGCTTATTTTAGTCATACGAATCACCACAATGCCAGTATGTAGCATTACGGTTATTACACAGTAATGTTGATCGATTATACTTCAATCACTGTTTATCATGGCAAAATATTTAATCAATTTATGTATCAATAATAACACATCTAGCAACTTGGTTTGTTTATTTGTTAGTCGAAACGAGTTTTGGAGGCGAGACCTCCGTGATGCTGAAGTAATTTACCCTATTAAATGCCCTACAAATAAAATGGGGAACAGTCGCAGTTGCAAATCACTGGGACTCAGTTTTGTATAATAACATTACACAGGAAACCAGTGCTGTCTTTGGAATGCATGAGACCATAAATATGTGTTTTACAACAAAAAGATTGTGTTTTCACAGCGAGAATGCTTTTAGATGTGAGATTCAACAAACTTTGGTGAAAATGTAAATTAAAGAATGATTTTTATTACTCAATTCACGACTGTGTCTATTTCTGCTGCCAAAATTAATTGAAGTGCCTATCATCTTAACGAGGCAAAATATAGCATTTTTAACTAAATCAAGGACCATAACAAGTCTTCGAATTAACCCACTAGCCCGAAGCCCGGGGCTCGTAAACTGTCATTCGGGCTAGTGATTTTTTTTAATTTATGTAGTCGAACTAAAGAAAAATGTACGGGTTTTCATTGAGTATATAAAAATTTGGGCTAGTGACACAAAAATTTAATTCAAAGACTGCATAACTGTTTTGTTTTGAATCGAAGACATTTTTGTGGGAAAATGACGTCATTCATCGCCATCAGATAAGTCTTGTACAACTTCAAGTCCTGCTTTTTGACAAAGCAAGCGCCTCCACAATATGGGCGACATGACTAGGCTAGCCAAGATTTATGGGAAATCTATTTTAATTGATACAACCACTTTAGGGTGTATGAACGACATATGATAAATTAATATACACACACACGACAGATTTTAACATTGCAAATACAACAAAATAATCATTACTTTTTTCTTTGTTTCATACATATTTAAACAAACAAAATAATACACACATTATGGTATGTTAATGATAAATGAGGATGTTCTGAAATAAGATATCTAGTGTTTTTTTTAGTCTGTTAAAATGGATGTAGATAGCCTTAATACAAGTGCATCGGAAATGAATTTACTTAAACTAAGAATAATTTTTTTATTTAATGACTGCATTCCACAAATTTAAACATGCTTGGACTCGGTAGTTGTATAATATTTAGGAATGTATTTGTTTCTAATGTTAGAGTAAGTAGAACAGATCAAAATAAAATGGTACTCGTCTTCAATATCGTTAGTGTTACAAATTCCGCACACTCTTTCGTTTCTCTCTGTTCTCCCTCTTGAGTATCTCCCTGTTTCTATTCTTAAACAATGAGCGGATAATCTTATTTTTTGTTATACAACTTCTTAATTGTTTGAAGCATAATGTTTCTAGATATGTTTCAAAATCAAAATTCTCTTTCACCACCTTATATAGCGTTAAAACTCTACTGCCTTCTATATCAAATCTCCATTGTTGCATGAAATTATCTATTAATCTTTGTTTAAATATTAAAGGAAATAGTTTAAAACTAACACTCATGGGATTATCCCAGACATTATTAAAAACGTTACTGTTTAGGATAAACCTTATATTAGTTAGCCAATTCGTCGCGCCCTTATTACAGTTGGATAACAAATCCTTATATATTGCTTTTAGTATAATGTTCTCTGTAGACAATAGTTTATACCTATATTTGATCATTTTTACAAATCTATTAATGTATAAGGGGCAACGAGAGAACTCTCCGTAAATACCAGCATTACTTGTGATAAATTTAACACCTAAAATAATTTTACAAAATTTTAACTGTATTCTCTCAATATCTTTTGATTTTGTAATCCCCCATTTTCACTTCCATAATTTAATATTGATGCCACAAAAGCATCGAAAAGCTGAAGAGATAATTTTGGTTTAACGAAAAGGAGCCAGTATAATTAAGAACCATACCTAAATAATAATCAACGACATCTAATAAACTTCCATTATAATACCACCTTCCACATTCTTTAATTCTACCCCTTTTACGGAATACAACTTTTTTTGTCTTTTCAGTATTAACTTCAAGACCCCAGGATTCACAGTATTCATAGAGTCTATTAAGACTTTGCTGAAGGTCATCTGGGCTTGATCCCAGTACAGCCATTAATCATCAGCAAAAAGCAACAGTATTAAAGTGATATCATTAAGAGATAAACCATCATCTATTCTGTTTAATAAGAACAGTTCTAAATCTTCTATGAATATAGAAAACATAATCGGTGAGACAATATCACCTTGGTTTAGACCGATAGAAATATCAAAGAATTCGGAGTAAGATCCACAGGACTTAACACATGCTTTAACTGCATCATACATGGATCTAATTATCCTAAGCATTTTCTCGTTGACATCACATTTATATAGTTTTAACCACAACGCGTTTCTGTAGACAGAATCATACGCTTTTTTCAAATCTATAAATGTGCAATAGTCTTTTTTTGTCGTTTAGAATTTTGTTTATATATAACGCTATGTAAAATAAATATTGCATCTGTTGTTGACCCCCCTTTTCTAAACCCGAATTGAGCATCAGATATGATATTATTATTTTCGCACCATTTGTCAATCCGCGTATTCAAGATGCTTTTAAATATTTTACTCATATAATTAATTAACGTAATTCCCCTGGAATCATAAAACCCTTAGACCAGCTTTCCGGAAAGCAACCTGTATCAGTAATATGACCCTATAAAATATCATAACTAGCAATGAAATATTCATTAAGTATAAAATCGCCCGAAACCGCCTTATTTTTATTTAACGCTTTTATTACCGACTCTACCTCGGCTACGCTTATCCTTTTATCTAATTCTTCGAAAATTGGGTCATTATCATTGAACTCATGATTAGCATTAAAGTTCTCTAATTCTTCTGAAATAGTTGTTTTTATATCTTTAAATAAATTTGAAAAATAGTTACTGTGTGTCATAAAATATCATTTACTGACGCATTTATAACTTGAAATTCCTGTGCATTTTTAGAATTGTTCATGCATCAAAAAAAATGCAACAACATACCTTTATATCTTGATCTCTGCTGATATTTAGGCTATTTTACACTAAATAAGCTGGATGTGCTCGTCTGGTGCATTCAAAAGTTGTTCGGTATTAAAGAGTGCTAATCTTTTGTTTCTTTAAAACCTTTTTTTAGTGCAGTTTCCTATTATTTTTTGGCTGTAACTGTATTCTGGACATGTTGCTGATATTTGAAAATGCAGCTCATCATATTTTTGACATTTTTTTATATAAATTTCAGAAGAGAAAGTAGACAGGGTTTAAAATTGCAAGGGTTAAAAATAATATTGACCTTTGACACGGTGTTAGTATACAGCTGATAATATGTTCTCAGAAGATATTCAACCCCTATTTCCTTGTAGATGTTAAGTTTTATTAGCAAGATAAAGTAAGTTTCCCAAAATTCTAACGAGGTTTGAGTTTTTAAAGGGTTACAGGGCACTCTTGATTTTTTAAAAACTGACGGCATCCCCGTTAGTTTTTCTACATAACTTGCATGAAGCAAATTGTTTTTGCATATGATTAGTTATTGATTATATTGCATCAATAATATATTTAAACCTATGGTAGAATAAGACAAAACCAGAGAAGTAAAAAAAAAAAATTAATTATATGCAAGCACAGGTTCTGGAAATATTTTGAAAATCCACTTGCCCAGGGCAAGTGCATTTTCAAAAGTCACTTGCCCTGCCCATAATGTCACTAGCGGCTTACCCCTCATTTAAGAACACTTAATTGCCCTAAAAATTGGCGCTGTACCATTATTTGTGTTAAACAAGACGGACCGCCGCATAATTTGGACCATACTTATACATCCATTGGAAAAGAAAGAGAGAATGTATTTTATTGTATTAGTTAATAGATTGTATTTATTCATATAAAAAATCAAATGGTTGCATTTTCTTCTTTGTGACTATTACATATTTTAGTTATTTAAATCATAAAATGATGAATGTGACAGTATACAACCTCATTTTATTCCCCCTTCCCACCCCACACCACCCCATCATTTTTGATGACCATCCATAAAAATTGCTTGGCAGCTAGTGTATGAAACTTTTAATGTCACAGTGTGTACAATTAACCAGTTCACAGAAAAAAAAGGAGCTATTGTGTTCATTTAAATGTGTGACAAGCAAAGAAACAAGACAAAAACATTATTAAAAATATTCACTTGGCCCCCAATACAACCATGTTCCTACGCCTTTGTATTTGAACTAAAGGGAATTAGATGAAAGCAAGAGGCATGAATAGGGTTTTCCCTAGGAATTGTTTAAGAAGTAGTAGCAGTAACTTTATTTATCAAAAGCCAAAGTTCAGAACTTGAGAAAAAGGTTCTGTGATTGTTTTGAAATCGCGAAAACCCATGACATGCACATAGCGCTAAGTTATGCAACTTATTTGTGTAGTATGCATATACGTTTAATTACAGAACTATATCAATGACGAGTTAAAGAAAATGTATTTTCGTTACGAAAAATCTTCAGCTAGATTATCTAAACAAACACATAATGTCACGTGGATCTGTCAATACATTTTTTTGACACATTAGGCCATCCTTAAAAAAGTGTTTGTTTGCTGTGCTCCGACCGACCATCTAAAAAGGCAGCGACCGATTTTTTTTATAGCCTTTTCGGAAGTTTCTTTTTTTTTTTTACTTCGTTTTCGGACCCGGACTCCAATGAGTACCGGATACCGGCATATAAACGACTTGAAACAGGTGCGCTTGCGCGGTGTTATTGGACGCTTGCTTATGTTATATAGTGGATAAGCGTTCACATGCCATGACGTGACAACCAAAATGGACGAAAAAACATTTTCGGTGTCAGTTTCTGTGGAAAAAGAGAACAACAATTGTTCATATCTCGTAAAAATGCAATCAGGAAAGTTGATATAGATCGCGATTGGTATGAACTTACTGACATCGCTACTTCCCACTTACCTGATGGCGATTTGCCAGAAGATGTAGATGAAACATTTGAGAAAATTGCTCAGATTTCTGTGTCATCGGCTGGATTTTCTAACAGGCGTGGTTAAGCTTTATTACAAATACTCATAACATTTGAAGTTTAATATGTATACAAATTTGTTTTAATTTTATTTTTATATATTCAATCAATTTACAACAACAGAAAACATGCTAAAAAATTATTCGTAAAGAAATATTAATGAGGTTATCCACAGACTGCATTATAATACATTGAGATAGGAAATTATGATTTGTACAAATGCTTAACCAGGACTGTGGCAAAAAAAAAAAATTAAAAAAAAAATACCTACCTACCTATCCACTTAAAAAATTCAGGGTCGGAGCACAGCAAACAAATATTTTTTTAAGGATGGCCTTAAATTTGCAAATTAAGAAAGAGTTTTGTGTATTTGATTGATGGTAGGTCCAAATGACGTTAAAAGATTCTTTGGAATCGATTTCTGAAAGTAGCTATGTTTATGGTCACGGACATGATTGCCGCGATTTCATTGGAAGATGGACACACGTCTGACGGTCGTGTCAGGATAAATTGTGATATGGTGTTGTTTTCAAATGGTGTGAAATGCGCGTGTAAGTTAATAAGTTGTTTATTGAAATAATGCCACAAATTAAGCTGCCAGGGGCGAGAATGTTGATTGTACCGAAAGTTGTTTGAGAATCTTATTAACAATCAGTAGTTTTATTCAGTTATCAAAGTCTGATATGGCTAGGTTGCCACTTGATTTGGTCTGGAATGGAAACGTCCAGGCGGGCAAGTGGCAGGCAACCAGATTTGCAAAGGTCACCCAAAATCCATTTGCCCGGGGCATCGGGCAACCATATAATTTCTGAAACCTGAAGGGGGGGGGGGGGGGGGGTGTTCACGTGATCACGTAAAATAAAAACAAGGATCACGTCTTCACGTGAAAATAACTTTCACATTTCACGTTAAATGTGGATGAGCAGACGTGAAGCGCTATAGGCTCGAGCTTCTCTAGTACAATGTGTGGGTTGCAACAACAACAACAAAAAAAAACAACACAATCACACACAAACTTGAGCTGTCAGATGTATTCTGAGGCTTTCAAATTGACACAATTAACAAAAATACAAACAATAAACTCAAACGGAGGAATAGCTTCTGCCATTCTGCAACGGTATGAAGTCCATAAACAAGCAGATACGATTCTCGCGCGCTATTAGATCTTCGCACACCTAGCGGTATTATGTTGTACTACCGAGACCATCATACAAATAGTAATAGATTTGGAATTCAGTCAAGGGAGACCACTTTTGTCAGCAAACTGTATTAGACTAGTTCCAGGCCGACCAGTGCTACTTGTAATGTAGTGAGCTATGTCAGTGAAACTGTCGGCATACCACCAGTCTATACTGCCTATACTGTATCTGATACACGACTCGGCTGATTGTAGTGTCCCCGGGGATTCCCCGTGCCAGATGTTCGCGCAAATACGAAAGTTCAGCTCTCGGGGGAGGCTCGGGGGAGGAGGAGGCTAAAAAGACTAAAAAGGACTAAAAATTCACGTTTCACGTCACCATATCACGTTTCACCAAGACCAAAATCACGGATCACGCTGATATAATTTTCGCGCAATCACGCAAAAATATTGTTTGTTTCACGTGTCACGTTTTTAAAAACACCCCGATCACGTTTTCACGCAAAACCCCTTTGGGACCCACCTGAAGCAGGTTTAAAGTCAAAATGATACGGTCTAAATTTTATCGGGACACTAAATTCAGTGCTTGATACCGAGCAGAGCTCGGCCGGCACAGCCGGCCGTCGATGATCGGCTAATGGTAACACATGTGCAAATGTTGAAATCGTACCTGGCTGGGCAAAAAAACTGTGTCGCACCGGAAGCGCCGCCATTGATGAAATTGTGTTCGGCAATTTCGGATTTTTTCCTCAAATCATCAGGGGATCAGTCTGTTTCACTTGGACGATTGTCTCTTTTCGTAGTTTGGAGTATTCGTACTAGTTCGGCTAATCCCGTCACAAGTAGTTACGAATGAAGCGATATTCATTAAAAGAATGCTTCTCATTAGAAGTTGTTTTATTATTTGTTATTGGTTGTCAAAATTTAACTAATTCAAAAATTCAAAAAATTCAAAAAATCCAAAATTCAAAATTTCAAAATGCAAAATTTCAAAATTCCAAAAATTTCAAAAATTTCAAAGTTTCAATATTCATAAATTTCAAAATTCCAAATTTTGAAAATTCCAAAATTTCAAAAATTTCAAAGTTTCAAAATTCATAAATTTCAAAATTCCAAATTTTGAAAATTCAAAATTCAAAATTTCAAAATTCCATGAATAATTTGATTTAATAATAAAATAATTGTTGCCTTTTAGGTTCGGTCGATATGTGTTGTATTTATCGACCTGAGAAAAGTGATATCAGGTCGATAAATAGAGTTTAATAACCAGTGTTTTTGAGATACGGGAAATATCTCCCGAGGTAAAGAAATGGCCCCGATATAAGAATGAGTGCGGAGCACGAGTTCTTATATAGGGGCTATTTCTCACCGAGGGAGATATTTTCAGTATCTCAAAAACACTGGTTATTAAACTATACTCGGTAAAAAAATGTTTTGGACCAGGGTATATAAAGTCATATAAAAATAAAACTAGTGGACAAAATTTAAGTATCATTTTTTAGTAACCAAGGTCTACCCTACCCGGTTAATTTGGTACCAGAAACATTAAAGATTTGATTTTAAAAAATTATCGCGAACACACAAAGTGTCTGTAAAAAATGTTGCAAAGTCCATACAAAGTAATAGTTACGGACACATTCGAGTAACCAATAAAAAGATTATTATGTTTTCGCAAACTTTCATTGTAAACGATAATTATTGTCGATTGTTGATCTATTGTGAATTATCAACTGAGATAATAAGGGTTATGATCGAATGTCATGGTTCGAACACTGCCATGGTCCAAAACTTCTTTTACAGAGTATATATATTACATAATTTAAAATGATTTTATTAATATTTCTAATGATTAATGCCTTTTTACACCAGAACACCAAGACGACGTTACGTCATCCAAGACGACGTTACGTCATACAAACAAAACAAGTGGAACCGGAACTCTTCGTTAATTTCCGTAATCGTTATTTTCTAGTGGCGGAATCTGACGATGACGTCCGTAAAACAATCGGAACGTCATTTGGCATTCCCGCCACTGATGCAAAAGGCCGAACAATGTTCCGTACTGGGAAATATCTCCCACTGGGCAAACGAGTAGATATAGCTTTTCTATTCCCAGTATTTCCTATACAAATCACAGACAAATATGTAATATATACACATATCGACCTCACTAAAAGGCAATAATTTTATAATATTTGCTGATAACAGGGTTGGCATGGAGGAGTTAGTCCAAATTTACCACAGTCCTGACATGACCAAACTTTAATACGAGAGGGAAATGATAAATGGTCAAGGGTGGGCCACAGCTTGTGAGATTGAAACTGTGTCTACCATTTTAGGCTACAACATCAATGTAACATGAGTTTGGTGCAGAGCAATATCACATGTATTCTTTTTCAACCAATGAAGGAGAATTGTCATGTACAACCGTTGACTTACTTTTGAACAATAAACAGTTTCAAGTTCTAAAAACGCTGATAGTAGTAAAAGTAAAAAGCGAATATCACCCACCGAAAACACGCATGGCAACAAGAGCAAACATAATTCAGAAAATTATATTAGTACACCATATACTGAACCAAATAAGGACTCAAATTCCAACTCTAATATAACCAATGACATCCAATCTTTATGTAGGAAACTAGGAATCAAAACCTCTTGAAAACGAAACACAGTCAGAATCAAAGAAAAGGGAAATGAGAAATAAACGGGAAAAAAGGTATATTATCAAAACATATCAAATAAATGACATACCAGAAGCTGCACCATTACAGAAAGATGAAAAATTCAACCTTGCTATGGGTGCTATACTTGCCTTTGAAATAGAACTGATGTCGTACGTTTTTTCTAAATGCGAAATTTGTCTAGAAAGAAGAACTAAATTGAAAATGTTCAATGACACTGTTTGTAGTAGCTGCCAAAAAGATATGTCTGATACAAAATAATTATCTCTGGAAAACAATATAAACCCAGGAAAGGTGCCTCTTGAGTTGAAAGAGTAAAAATAAGATAATTTTCAAAATTTGGTTTTAAAAAAATATCACACCGTAAATGCCTTAACTTTTACAATAAACTTGGTTGAACATCTATGATAAAGACGAAGCGTCTCCGTGGTCGAATGGTTAACGACGTTGCATTCTAAACCTTCACCTCTCATCGCTGCGGGTTCGAATTACACTGGGAGCTCGATTTGTAAGTGAGGAAGTGTCGATTCTTACGGATGACGGGAGGTTTACAGTACTGGTTCTACCCAGGAAAAGTGGGTGGATGCCTCCAACACAAAAAAATCGACCGTCATACTAGTATATAACCTTACATGTGTTGAAAATGACGTAAAACACCATACAAGCAAACAAACTATGATAAAGATCGAGTTTGAGTTTACCACCTACCACAATTTAGAGGTGTGTCAAATGCCTAGGCCATTGCTTGGTCAGCTGACTTTGATGATCGAAATTATGAATAGTCAATTAATTTACTCATATGTTGATTGACAAGAAACATAAGATAGGTTAGTATTTTATCACAACAATATAGAATAATTATTTAGAGTAAAATATTTGGTTTACAATTAAATTTTACATGCGATCCGATATATCATGTGGGTATTAATTTTAAGAGCTCTGCTCGGTCTTAGGCAGTGCCTAAAATTCATATTAATTACTTTAAGATTGCTGCGTGTCCCTTTAACAGGTTGTCAACATTCTCACTATACTATGGAACTTATTTATGAATATGTGGTGTCAAAATAAAGGACGTTTTGCACATGAAGGGAGATAATAAATACCTTTGAGTGTTTTTTCCTAATTTGAATTATCTCCCTTCATGTGCAAATACAGACTACTATTTTCTAAATTGTTGGATATTTGAAAAAGAAGCGTTGACTAGTGTATCATAAATGGGTAACTGCTTACATAATGGATTCAAAAAGCACCTTGCCACGCAAAATCACCCTGTTGTTTCCAGCAAATACTTCTTTCTTACACTTAGTCACTTCTAATTTGGGAACATTTGGTGTTGCGTGCTGATAACTAATTTCGTGAAAATTACTTTATGACTCATTTCGCGGTTACGGGTTAAAGCCGTACCGTAATTGCTCAGATTCTGACTAATATGAACTAAGGTAAAAAACCTTGAGACGAGCACAGAAATTGTGAACGTAAAATTTAAACAGATAAAACTCAATGAAAGAATTATACAAATAACTTGTCAGATTGAAAGCAACTCAATAATGACGTCCTCTTAGGGGTTTTGGGAAAATGGCCATTTATATTTGGTGAACAAGGGAACAATGGCTGTTATTTTCAGTGGAAAAGAGAACATTGGCACATATTTTTAGGGAACAATGGAACATGACTTTACAGGAAATAGTATTCTAACATCTAGTTTTAATATTAAAAAAAAAAATCACAAAAAGTTAACCTTTCAAACAATATTTTTGTGATGACAGTGTTGCAACTATAATTACTGTAGGCCAGAATGAATTTTGGGGAAAAACATTAGCAAATATTTTAAACATTAAAAATACTTTTAGAAAACAGGGGAACATTGAAAAAATAATTTTGGGGAACAAAGCAAAATAGTTGTGAGGAACAAGGGAACACTGACTCATATTTTCAGGGAACAAAGGAAGATGTACCCCTTCCACCCTCCTGGGGGCCTCAATAATAATAAGAAGAATCAATAAATCATTAAATGCAATGTACAATTTGAAAGGGACAAATTGCATTTGCCAGATTGTTCATACTGAGGAGGGACTGATTAAAACAGGCAAAAATATGTTCAAAACGGATTTTGATAACAATGAATTCAAGTATATATACTCAGTTGCAAAAGGAAATGTGCACTTTGAAAATGTTACTTTACAACCTTATCCTTTTTATCAAGCGACAGTCCTTAATGATTCAACGTATTGAAAAACAAATGGCAAAATGATACTGGCAATAGAATGATAAAAAAATTGGTACCAAACATGACATATTAATTTTGGAATATATATATTTTTTTACTCTAAAAAACCCTCATTGCACACTTTCTTTCGCAACTGAGCTGTGTATACTTTCTTTTGCAACTCAGTATATTTAGATTAAAACGTTTTAGACTAGCTTGAAAGAAACTAAACTGCCAAATTGAGCATTTACCTCACTGCTTCAAGTAGACACTGTCATGATATAACTAAACTGAAAGATTGTTGACTTTATACATATACATACATTGTTCCAATTGCTTTTTAACATTTTTTTTCCTTTTTGCCAGAAATGTTGATATTTTCTATGTTATTATTTATTACTAAATATATGTAAACTGTGACATGTGTATTTAGCCGATAACACTAAATATGATTCACAAATAGATGAGAGATGGGGATAATTGTTTTAATTTTAACACCACAGTCCATCTGTCCTGATCTTACCTTGAATAAGAACCGTCTGTACAAGATGGCAAGTTGCATTCACTTCAGTGCATGGGTTTGAAGAAATCCAATCCGATGATTTTATCTGTGTGTGACCCAATGGGCCACTACTTAAAGATGCTAGTGTCACCATCCAATACCGGTTGTAAATGCCTGACAGAATAATGCAACTATCAGTCACAGACAACCATTTAAATAAACAAAGGATAGATGATTATTTTCTTGAAGACGTTCAGTGTGATGCAGCCCTCTCTGTAGTGTAAATCTCAATTTTGCTTTTCACTGAAAAAGCATTTCCAGTACATCCTGGTGTTTAATCTCTGTTCTGGTCTGTTGTGTTCCGGTGAATCGTACCACTGATCCATAATTATGTCATAAAACAAATACAAACAATTCCGGTTTTTAAATACTATAATGAGGTCATTTTTACCATACCACAGATATGACTTTCAAATAACTATCCGAGTCAAATAAATGAGAACCAGACCATCCGCCATATATTAAACGATAGGACACCCACCTGTATGGGCACAATAGAATCTGGACTTATGATCATATGTTGTGTAATATATCTATCTACAGTCTATAGTGCTGCCTCACTGAATACCACACCGTAGTACATCAGGTGTGTGTGTGTGTTGTGTGGGTCAGTCGGTGTGTGTGTGTGGGTGGGGGGGATTTTTAAATGAACAAATCTAGGGGGTGAGGAGTGTGTGTGTGTGTGTGTGTGAGGGGGTAGGGGGTGCGTGTAGTCTAGACTTCTCAGGAGAGGGGGGTCTGCCTGAGGAAACTTTTCCTTTTCTTTTTCAGGGTTGGGGGGATATTTTGTAGATTTTTCTAGGGTGTAGTCTGAAGAAACTCTGTCCGTGCGCGGCAAGGGTGGTTTGTCCATAAATAATTAATCATTTAAACTTGCTCATCATAAACTCGCAAAGTGAAAGCAATTGTAATCGAGTTGTCCATAATTATTCATTTAAACTTGCTTATAAAACATCAACTCACGAAAGTGTTAGTACAAAATGAAAGCAATCCGAGTCTTTCAGAAATTACCTGAGTTGTCACTGGTCGTCTGCAAATAATGTCAATATTTACTACTGTTACGCAGGGCTTTATATGAAGCCCTGTGTTACGTCACTGATTTTAACACGCGCTAATTTGCATACTCTTGAAAGTTTCCGGCCAAGACGATTTAGTGTTCATATCGAGTGTTTCCAAATAAAATGTATACCAATTTATTCACTCACTTATGCCCCTAGTGTTGTTTTAACAGTGTGCGCTATGCAGTTGTTGACATGTTCAGTATATTCGTGCAGTTACTGACATTTTTGAAATTTACTACGAACATGACAGCTCTACAAATCCTCATTTGAACCCTTCACATATTATGCTGCACATATTCTATAAGACTTTGTCAAGGAATCAGAGAGCTTTTCAAATTATTTCTGAATCTCTATTCTAACCAGTCCTAAGGAAACGTTGCATGAAAATTGTTTTAAAGAAAACAAATCAGAATTTCGAAACTAAAACTCCTAAAATTGCTACCGGTGTCTGCGTTAGAACAGCTTAAAGCGTGACAAGGACGATTTACCATCAAAATCGAGAAGCATAGATTAGCAATTATCCTTTTTTCTTTTCTTTTCTTTTCTTTTCTTTTTTTCTCCCGTTACCGTAAAGTTCGCTTGCGCTCGAAGGCATTTCTCGCTATAAAAACACAAGACAATTTTGATGCAAACCATCCGTTCGTCGGTAGTAGTGCGCATGCGTCGTGTGGTGCTAACATTCTATTTTAGCTCTCGCTATATTTCTTAAAAACAGTCTTACTAAAGCGTAGATATGTATCATTTAGACAGCAAATCACTTAATTTGCTATTTTTAATACTTGCCTGATTATTTTAAATGAAAATCACAGAATATAGTGATTTTTTTGATTTTTTTTTTAATATATATATTTTTTTTTACATATTTTCTTCTTTGACACGTTCGCGCATTTCTCTGGGGCTTATAGCCCCATGTTTTGTTTATAATTGTTCTGCATTTAAGCGGTAAAAATGAAATCAATATGGTAGAAGGTACCCAAATTGCCCTTATTCTATTTGTTTGTGCTCTTGTACTCTTTGTGGTCATGTCAGACATTGACACCATTATGTGGTCCAAGTATTAACTTTCATACCCCATCCAACCCCTTCTCAAAGAAGCGAAAACGGCGTTGTCTTGGGTATGAAATAAAACCTTAATTTCGGCTTAAAAAATGTGCATATTGTAAAATTAAAATATTTAATAGGTAATTTAAATAGGTTATCGCATTTTTTTCAGTAAAACATGTCTTGAAACGAATGTCGAAATATCCTTTATAAACTCATGCAGATGATACTTCCCCACCGCTTAATGGAATTAAGGCGGGACCAGGTAATGTGTAGCTTCAGCCCCTTGTGGATGCTGCCGTCTAGATGTTACAGATCGAGTAATTCTGTATGAGAAGTGCTCACAATGGTACCATCCAGTATGCCAAGAGATTGACGACGAAACGTACGACTTCCTATGCGGGAATCCCGAATTCTCGTGGGATTGCATGCGGATCACCCAGCCATACAGTTTCGACTAATACGACCCCAGTATAAACATTATCATCCCCTAACAGTTTCAGTGCCCTTGGCTGTCGGTCGTCAGACAAGAAGTCCGAAGAGCCAAACTACAAAACAGATCCTCTTATAGATTAAATTTAAATGCTCAATCTCTAAATAAAAACATAAAGAAAGATCAGTTTCATACTCTTCTTGAACAAATCCGCCCAGACATAGTTATTGGGGCAGAGAATTGGCTATCATCAGAGACACATGATGCAGAGATTATAAATCCCCCCACACCGATTATAAATCCCCCCACACCCCAGAATTAGGTTACGAAACCTTCAGAAAGGACAGAGGGTCAAGAGGTGGAGGTGTTCTTGTATTGGTAAGTAGAAACCATCCAGCTTGAGACTGAATGCGAATTCGTTGGAGTAAATTGGAACTTGTAGGGTCTAAACCACTTCACATTGCTGCCTACTATAAACCGAAGAAATCTGACATCTCTAGTCAGACTGAATTCAGAAGATCCATGGAACTGGTAAGACAGGTCAAAGGACCAGTGGATTTTGGGAGATTTGAATTTTCCGAAATTCACATGTTCATAAACTTGTATGAAGAATTTGCAGACTTGCTAGATGAGTACAACTTAACACAACTAGAGGTGAGATGTCTTAAGACTTATTCCTTACTTACAACCTTACATTAGGAATCAAAGTAAGACATCATATACGCAGAGGTGAACATCAGACCTCAGGTAACCAAGAAATAACCAAGGATAATGTCCATGTACAAAAGAGCGGATTTGGACTGCTTTAAACAGCACATGGCAAAATTTAAAGACAAGTTGATGCTAAGCTATGAAAATAAATCTGTAAATCTGTAAATAAGCTTCGGACAGAATTCAAGATGGCCATTCAAACAGGTATTGCAGCTTACATACCACATAAGACCATAAACAGTAAACCTTCCCTACCTTGGATTTCTCAGAACATTAAGAGAACCACACCAATTTCAGAGGTATAAGCAACATAGAACGCCCAAAGATAGACAAAAGAGATATACAAATCGACAAGCCTTCTTGGATGCTAAACACATGGTAAAGCGCAAGTTAAAAGAGGCACACGACTCAAATATAGATAGTATCCTTTGACTGTCCTGTAGTGAGGATCCAGAAAACAGTAAGTCCTCCTTTACTTCCAAAAAGCTGTTCTCTTTGCTGAAAAACTCAAAGCCAGATTCCAATGGAATATCCCCTCTCTTGAAAGATGGCACATTATGCACTGACAACAGCGGTAAGTCAAATATTTTGAACGAACAATTTCAGTCTGTGTTTACGCTGCGTCTCAAACAATTAGCTCAAATTGCCCAAGAAGACCATAATGAACAAGGTAAGCTACCCAGAGCTGTCCTATTATCTAGAGAAAGGCAAGAACCGGCAACCAATTATGCCTCAAATCACACTGATCTCTGTAAATGATATTCTGAAACTCTTAAAAGTTCTGAACCCCCACAAGGCCGCTGGCCCAGACAACATCAAGCCCTTGGTACTACAGCAGCTGCGTGACGAGAAAGCGTCAATCACCCAGGTAATTTTTCAGAAATCTAGTGGCTCTGGAAGAGTCTCAAAAGACTGCAATAATGCAAACGTATGCCCACTCTTCAGAAAAAGGTGAGACATGCGATGCTGCCAGTTATCGGCCGATATCTTTACCTGCATATTATGCAAAGTTCTGGGTAGTAGGGTAAAACGGTGATGCGAGCACACACACGTTTGAAAGAATATATTTATTAAAGTCTACTTATTGACAGTGTTCATAAAACATAATTCTTACATATGTTCTGAAAGTAAACTCTGTCTGGACTGCCTGCTTGCATGCGTACCTGCCTGCATGCTGACAGACAGACACACAGACAGACATATTAGTGTTTCATAAAATATATTGATATAGAAACATCTTCGTTAAGTAATCCAGTAAATCAAGTAATAAGACTTCACTGAGTGAAGTAATAAGACTTCACTGAGTAATCAAACCTATTCATAACTTTCACATCCTGTCATTAGTTGCACATTTACGAGATGTTCAGATATTCAGTAGGTGAAAATAAAGGGGTTTACTCGAACTTTATCTCCAATCTGTATTTGAAAATATTAGACCATAATTTAAATTAAATGTACATGTATCCATCTGACGGTACGACTTTTACCTCTAACCCCAAACAAATCCCAAATTAGAAGTGACCAAGGAGAAGAAAGAAGTATTTTTTGCTGCACACATCCAAGTGATTTTGCGCTGCAAGGTGCTTTTTGTATACTTCATGTAAGCATTAACCCATTTATAGTACGCTAGTCAACGTTTTTTTGTAAATAGTTTGATATTTTTCGTTTTTCTTATACGGAACCAAATTCTCTACCCAGAGTTGTCGTTCCTTTCAGCGTTACAGCTCTGTCAGGTGAAGGTGACGCCCATTGAGGTGTAACACGCCCATTGATTGTTGCATTGAGTTGTGTGAATTAAAATTTAAATGCCATGTTGTCATTAATATCTAGGCCCAAATTAAAAATGAATAACTTAACTTACATTCTCATCACAAATGACACATATGCTGCCAAAAAAATCCACAGAAAAATGGGGGTCATGTATCTTCTAAGAAAGAACTTGTCTCATGAATGAATGGTCCATTTAAAAACATAAACACTGAGATGCCATAATATTGTATTCATACACCCATTTCCATATAAGCAAAATAAATTAAAAACTCACAATTTTAACAACAATGCTTGAAAAATCTAACAAATAGATCAACAATGTGATGTAAACCAAAAATAGCACTTTAAATTAGTGAAAATGCCTTTTTTTACAAAAAGAAATGAGAATTATTTATTGACGCCATTATGCGACTACCCCAGGCCGACACTTCCTGTGTCTACCCCAGGCCGACACTTCCTGTGTCTACCCCAGGCCGACACTTCCTGTGTTGCAATGGGTGTGCTACACCTTGATGATCATTGATTTTTGCATTGAGTTGTGTATGAATTAAAATTTAAATGCCATGTTGTCATTCATATCTAGGCCCAAATTAAAAATGAATAACTTGCATTCCCATCACAAATGACACATATGCTGCCAAAAAAATCCACAGAAAAATGGGGGTCATGTATCTTCTAAGAAAGAACTTGTCTCATGAATGAATGGTCCATTTAAAAACATAAACACTGAGATGCCATAATATTGTATTCATACACCCATTTCCATATAAGCAAAATAAATTAAAAACTCACAATTTTAACAACAATGCTTGAAAAATCTAACAAATAGATCAACAATGTGATGTAAACCAAAAATAGCACTTTAAATTAGTGAAAATGCCTTTTTTTACAAAAAGAAATGAGAATTATTAATTGACGCCATTATGCGACTACCCCAGGCCGACACTTCCTGTGTCTACCCCAGGCCGACACTTCCTGTGTCTACCCCAGGCCGACACTTCCTGTGTTGCAATGGGTGTGCTACACCTTGATGATCATTGATTGTTGCATTGAGTTGTGTATGAATTAAAATTTAAATGCCATGTTGTCATTCATATCTAGGCCCAAATTAAAAATGAATAACTTACATTCCCATCACAAATGACACATATGCTGCCAAAAAAATCCACAGAAAAATGGGGGTCATGTATCTTCTAAGAAAGAACTTGTCTCATGAATGAATGGTCCATTTAAAAACATAAACACCGAGATGCCATACTATTGTATTCATACACTCATTTCCATATAAGCAAAATAAATTAAAAACTCACAATTTTAACATAACAATACTTGAAAAATGTAACAAATAGATCAACAATGTGATATAAACCAAAAATAGCACTTTAAATTAGTGAAAATGCCTTTTTTTACAAAAGAAATGAGAATTATTTATTGACGCCATTATGCGACTACCCCCAGGCCAACACTTCCTGTGTCCACCCCAGGCGGACACTTCCTGTGTCTACCCCAGGCCGACACTTCCTGTGTCTACCTCAGGCCGACACTTCCTGTGTCTACCCCAGGCCGACACTTCCTGTGTCTACCCCAGGCCGACACTTCCTGTGTTGCAATAGGTGTGCTACACCTTGATGATCATTGATTGTTGCATTGAGTTGTGTATGAATTAAAATTTAAATGCCATGTTGTCATTCATATCTAGGCCCAAATTAAAAATGAATAACTTACATTCCCATCCCAAATGACACATATGCTACCAAAAAATCCACAAAAAAGTTGGGGTAATGTATCTTCTAATAAAGATCTTGTCTCATGAATGAAAGTAGTGTGTTAAAATACACATTTAATGCTCTTTTGAAATTTTTCGTATTGGCGAGCATCAACTGCGAGTATATGCAGTTACATTGAACGTCAGGTTACACAGAACGTCAGAATAAAAAAAAAAAAAATGCAGTAGGAGCCAATTTAGTAGGCTAGAATGAAAGCTCCCTTTAAAAACATAAACACTGAAATGCCAAAATATTGAATTCATACACACATTTCCATATAAGCAAAGCAAATTCAAAACTCCCAATTTTAACATGACAATGCATGAAAAATGTAACAAATAGATCAACAATGTGATATAAACCAAAAATGGCAGTTTAAAGGGACACACGGCAATCTTGAAGTGTTTGAAATGGGTGTCTCGATTTATATATCCAGTATCATTTTTACTCTTACCCTGGTTACATTTAAATAAATCAGAATTGAAGTATTCACCGTGAGTACTTCGTCTTATTATACTATAAGTTTTAATATGTTATTGGTGGCGTGCAATAATATAAAAAATTAATAATATGCAAAAATAAATTGCTTAATACTATTTTTATAATTAATATTAATGATTGAACAAATGCAAGTTATGCAGAAAAACTAGCGGGACGCCGTGAGTTTTTAAAAAATAAAGATTGCCGTGTGTCCCTTTAACTTAGTGAAAATGCCTTTTTTTACAAAAAGAAATGAGAATTATTAACTGACCTCCATTATGCGACTACCTATGCAGTACCCAGGCAAACACTGCCTGTGATGCAGTAGGTGTGCTACACCTATAAGAACACTTTACTCTGAGAGAATTTTCAAAGCAGCTATTCTGACAAAGCCAGGCGAACACTTCCTGTGATGCAATGGGTGTCCTACACCTGTAACACGCCCATTGATTTTTGCATTTAGTTGTGTATGAATTAAAATTTAAATGCCATGTCATTCATATCTAGGCCCAAATTAAAAATGAATAACTTACATTTTCATCACAAATGACACATACGGTATGCTGCCAAAAAATCCAAAGAAAAGTGGGGGTCATGTTTCTTCTAAGAAAGAACTTGTCTCAAGAATGAAAGCTCCCTTTAAAAACATAAACACTGAAATGCAAAAATATTGTATTCATACACTCATTTCCATATAAGCAAACAAATATAAATTCAAAACTCCCAATTTTAACATGACAATGCTTGAAAACTGTAACAAATAGATCAACAATGTGATGTAAACCAAAAATGGCATTTTAAACTAGTGAAATGTTTTTTTTTTACAAAAAGAAATGAGAATTATTTACTGACCACCATTATGCGACTACCTACGCAGTACCCAGGCAAACACTGCCTGTGATGCAGTGGGTGTGCTACACCTATAAGAACGCTTTACTCTGAGAGAATTTTCAAAGCAGCTATTCTGACAAAGCCTACACTATAACGCATTTACAAAAAAGAAATGAGAATTATTTACTGACAGCCATTATGTGACCCAGGCAAACACTTCCTATGACGCAGTGGGTTTGCTATACCTGTCAACGTCTCATCAAATACCAAGAATCTTGGCAAATGATGAAAAACGATGGAAATGCAAAATTTCTTGATGGCACTAATATTTTTCTGAATTAACTTTTTTAATGCTTAAATTACAAAAGAAAACCAAAAAGTTTTTGGCTTGAATGTTTTAAATATACAGTACAAGTAAATTATGCTCAGAATTATATTGCGGTAGAATAAAGGTTTGTAATTTGGCATATCAATCCGCCTTCAAAACATTCAAAATATTCAAAATACTCACCACCAAATCGTTCCCATAGGGTTACAGTACATCATTTTGCTTACCAGCACTATACAGTATCACATACCTACCTCAAATTAAATTACTAACTTAAAATATATATCAAAATTTAGAAAATAAGTCTTGTTTCTTTCAACTGTTTACGTGTCAATCAGCAGCTGATACTTGGTGGTGTCACGGTGTTGAGATTCTGTTCGCCATTTTGATATTTTAGCTGTCATTATGTGATTGCAGACTACTTTCTTAGACGCTGACAGAGGTCAATGTAAAAAGTGATACAAAACAATTTATATTGATAATACCGGTAAACACTGTAATGAAAAAGAAGAAAAATAGTTCTAATTTATGTTGGTAGCAATACCATTGAATATTATTATTATTACATTCTCACATCGAGAATGCAATTACGAAAAGGACGCAGCAGTACAGAAAAGGGCCTGCATTATTAATGCATTATAATTCCTTAAATTGAATAAAAAGTGATACAAAACAGTATATCCCCATTTCCTATTGATTCGTGCCACCCTATTGAATTCGTGCTCTTACTATTGACATAATAACACCACTCGTGTACTTTTGCGCATGTCCAAATTCTATTCACTTATTGCCAACATTTTCTTCCTGTCTACAGAACTCGCCAAAACCACCGGAAATGAAGGTAAAACAGGTAAAACACCTTTGGTCAATATACTGCAATTAAACGTTTTTATACAACAAAATTTTACCAGCATGTGCTTACTTTTGCTTTTTTTTTATAAGAAAATAAAACAGGTCAAGTCTATTTCTCACTCGCTTCCATTTTAATAAAATATTACAGCCAAATGCCTGATCAGATTTACACATTTCCCACTGGGGACCTCTTTTTGGATAAGCCAATCAGAAAGCACGAATTCAATAGGAAGCTTCTGGACGATTTAGATCAGTTGACATGACCTACTTTAAGCCAGCTTTTTCACTTTCTCTTTGGCATTTGAAGGTTATTTGATGATAGTTTATAGTTATTGAAATGTTTATCTAGTTATATATTAAAGTATGTTTTAATACCTTCAACCTATAACGCGCATGCGCAGATCGATATGTTAAGGGGCACGAATTTACAGGAGAAGGGCATACTAAAAGTAATATTGAAAAAGAAAAAGAAAAAAAAGGTTTTATTTGCAACAATATCATTGAATCTGTTTTCTTATGCTATTAAAAATAAATATCTCTGGTAAATACAAATTAAGAGAGTGTTTTGTTACAGATGAATAAAGAAATTTTATGAATTTTAAATTATGATTGATAAATTTATTTATTTATCCATCTGCATCCAGGCGATACCATGTGGGGGCGCTCTTATCATGGCCCCCCACGTCCCAGTGTCTATGTACAATATTGACATCATATTTACAGCGTTGTACATGTATTCACCTCCGACAAGCTTGTTTGAAATAGAGTCGATGTGTAATACACTAGGTGTGGTAAAAACCACCCATTACTGACATTCAGAGTCTCCTTTTAGCACTTGGAGTCTTCGAAGGTGTCCTTGATTTTTCTGCCCTCTTCCGTTTCATCTGATGTGGCTTTCTGCCTGCCGACAATGTTTTCTGTGTTGTTCTGGTGTCATCAGTAGAAACGACTATATTTGCGTTCGCTTTTCCAATATCGGTCAAGAACGGCTTTCTTCTTTTGTCATGTTGGTCTTGCGAAATTGCGACTAGTAGTCGATATCTGTTTGGTGGTGCCCGAATCTATCCACAAGTTTGAAATTACCCATATCTCGGACAGCCCTACATCTCTCCTCAAGCTCACCGTTAACTATTTCGTATAGCGTGTTTATGAAATTCGGCAGGTCACTTGCCTTCTAATTTGTGTAGCTGCTCTTAAGACATGATTTGCGCTTTCGCAGTTATTATTTGTCCAAGTTGGTGCAATTTTACCTTCCCTTACTGGTCCTATAATATGTTTTTGAAGTAGAGGTAGAAGTTTTTTTTCAAAGTATGGCTTAAAAATTGTTTCCCCTGAGTCAGTTGTTTTTCTGATGTTTTCTAAACGAACAGTGAAGGTGTCTATGTCAGATTTTTCTAACAGTCGGCAATACAATTTCATTTCTGTCTTTTATTGGATAGCCGACAGAGTCTTCCATGTATTTCATTGAATTTTGCTGTAAGTGTCGAGTGCATAATACGTGGGTACTACCCGGAAAAACATTGGATGGCATTTTTTAAACGAAAGTTCCTCATCACTTCCAATTGTAAGTTTTGACATTTCCTCATCAGTAAGGTTATCTGCAATGTTGTGCATGAAGGATGAATACGTTTTTGTTGTCGAACTCTGGTGTATGAATGTGGGCTCGAAAAATAGTGGGTGGTAATTTGTTGTACGTTTGACCACAGACATGTCCTTATATACAGTGGGTGTTACATGGAAATCTCCAAGATTATAGGTATTATCAATCTCAAGCACACACGCATTTTCCTGGCAACATCAATAATTTGTTGGTCTGTATAAAGGCTGTCCACTGGGTGTTGAAGACCATTCATGTGCTTTACACTTTTTACAAACTCGTAACTTTTTGTCATTTCTTCCACACAAATAATGTGTTCCACGATGTTGTTTGATGTTGTTGTGCCAGATTTTGCAGACATATAGTATATTTCAAGTTTCGCAATCTTAATTTTTATTCATTGCGCTCTTTGTCAAAGTCATCAGTGGCACTTAAGTTGCTCTCTCTTTCAACTGTTTTGACTGAAATGATTTTTAGCCGACTTTTAAGATTTTCGCATACAGAATGTTTAGTTCTTATGTAGTTCATGTTGGTGTCTGAGTGTTTCACTGATTCGTGATGTTGTTGCCAAGGGTATTTGCCTAATATATTCTGTTATGGGTACGTCTTGGAATTTCTGGCAATGAAGACGACGCCTTTTCTATCCACGTGATGCATTTCTTGAACTGGTCTGGACCCACTGGGGAGGATTTCAAAACGCGATAACATCAATGGAACGATATTATATCATTTTCATTTTCTTCCAGCTGGGGCTCCATTGGTTTCGAACTCACATTTTTCGTTTGGTTGTCTTAAAACACAATAAACACCTGATCATTTTACAATGTTAACAAGTTTACCAGATCGTTCCACATGTCAATATTGCAAGCTCACATACTCTGCAAACACATTGCCATGTATACATTATCTTGTAGTTTTTCATTTTTACCCTCACCAATGTCACCTGAAAGAATATATTTCCCCCCTTTTTCTGTTTAAAGAAACTAACCCGCCAAATAACGGCAAAATTACACAACAAAACCATTTATCAGAACTCTATCCAGGGGTTTAGGTCATAATATTGTATATGTGCCGATTAAAAGTACAGAATTTTTCACGGGTTCTTAAAATACCCATGGCTGAATAAGGGTAAAATGAATGCCATATGCCATATATGGTAAAAAGGCGCGAGTACGTCATCGTTCCAAGATGGCCACCTCCATTTATCTTCTTAGCAAATTTTCAATAGGTCATATCTAATTTTGATAATTCTTTCAGCTTTTTTCAAGTTTTTCAGAGCTCGTTTAAATAAATTGTGTTGAAAATAGTGCATCAACCCCTGTAAATAGATGAGCATATGAAGCTCTATCTTCACATTCTCTGATATGAGCACTGCCCCTAACTTAATATGGAGAAAACAGTGTTTGGGCACATGATTTCAAATGTATTTTATCAGATATTATGAATAAATTTAATCAGGTTGCTAATCTCAAAATGTTATTGAAAGCATTTACAAATATCTGACCATAAATGTTTGCCTTTATAGGCGATGAAGATTGACTAAATAAACAGCTTGATGTATAAACATGTATACTGTGACAGAAATATTAAACTATTCTTTAAATCCATGAAAAGTTGGCTGTATTTTGAAATATGGTTAGTGTTGGACTTATTATTTGTATTCGAAAATATTCAAATAACAGTGCAGCGAATACCGAATATGATTTGAAAATGGGACATTTTCGCTTCATTTAATATTCAAGTATATTATTACACCTCTAATCCTTGGTTTTCAGATTTTTTTAAAATGAGGTCAGTGTGACATCCCAGATGGTACCATAAAAGGTCAAAACCTTCAAAAATCTTCTCATGAACCGTTGAACAGATTTTTAAAGTTTTTCTTTATTAATGATCACCAACAAATGAAGTCCCTGGGGTAAAAAATGGCTGTGCCCCGGGGGTCCGAAGTTTGTATATGGAGATTTTGCAAGTTTTACATAGACTTACATATATAGCGAAAAACTTGGAAAAATCTTCTCTGCAAAACCACAAGGCATAGAGCTCTCATATATTGCATGTTACATCAGCTAACGGTCCTCTACCAAGTTTGTTCAAATAGACTCGCCCCGCGGTCACAGTGTTACATAGTTATATAGGAGAATCTTCAAAAAATATTTTTCTCTAAACTACATGAGCCAGAGGTTTAATATTTGTCTTTTATAATAAGATTATAGTCCTCTACCAAGTTTGTTCAAATGGTGACCCTGGGGTCAAATTTGGCACCGCCCCTAGGGTCACATGTTTTACAGACTTACAACAGAGAGAAAAACTTAAAAGTCTTCTTCGCTGAAATCACAAGGTATAGAGCTCTCATATATTTCATACAGCATAAGCTTATGATCCTTTACCAGTTTTATTCAAATGGTGACCCTGGGGTCAAATCTGGCCCCATCCAGGGGAGTCACAGTTTTATATAGGAGATTCTTTTAAAAAAAAATCTTCTTTGAAACTACAAGAGCCACAGGTTTAATACTCTGTATTTACCATAAGCTTATGGTCCTCTACCAAGTTTGTTTCAAATGGTGACCCTGGCACCCCAGGGGTCAAATGTTTTACGTAGACATAATATATATGCAAAAGCCTAAAAAATCTTTTTTGAAATATTAAGGTATAGAGCTCTCATATATTGCATGTAGCATAAGCTTATGGTCCTTTACCAAGTTTGTTTGAATTGGGGACCTTTGGGTAAAATTTGACTCTGCCCTAGATGTTTCACATGGAAAAGGCGCATAACCGTTTAGTTCCGCCGAATTACCTCAAATTTTCAAAATAGCTTACTGAATGCATTATGGGATTTACTTATTTTGAGCCCACTCTCAGTTGTTTTTCCAGTTTTAAAAAGCATCTATGATTTTGAGAACTTAAAGGTACACAACCTCAAATTTTCAAAAAAGCTTACTGAATGCATTATGGGATTCACTTTTGGGACTCATTTATTTTGAACCTCTCCCATGATTTTTTCAAAAGCTTCGATATTTTTAATGCAGCATTATATTATGGTGCTGTTAAGCTTGTTTGACTGTTTTTTCATCTTTGCATAGACCATCAGGTGAGCAATTCAGGACCAGTTATAGACCATCAGGTGAGCAATTCAGGGCCATTTTTGCCCTCTTGTTATCCCCGGCCGAAGACGGAGGGATATTAATTTGACGTTGTCCATCCATCCTTCCGTCAGTCCTTCCATCCGGAGTCATATCTTCATAACTGCATGTTGAATTTCCATTACACTTGGTAATAATGTTCATCCTGACAGTGGGATGACACACGGCTATTTTTTTTCGGAATCGCCCCAGTAACGCCAGAGTTATTGTCCTTTAATTGATAAAAATTACTTAATTCTGTCCGTCCACAGCCATATCTTGTTAACCGCTTGTTTGATTTTCATTTAACTTCATTTTAATATTTATCCCAATAGTGGGATGTGACGCCGCAAATTTATTCCGGAATCGTCCTAGTAACGCCGGAGTTATTGCCCTTAAATTGATAAATGTTCCCTTGAATTATTCAGGTCGTGGGTTCAATCTCACTGGAGGCATCTTTTTTTTTTTGTTATTTCCTTTTTTCATGAGAAACCTTGGTTCATGAGTTAAATTTTTCTAAATTTCTTTTTTTTGAATTTTTGAATTTTTTAAAAAAAAAGTTTTTTTTTTATTATTATTATTATTATTTTATTTTTTTTCCTCGTAAGAAACCTTGGTTCATGGGTTCATGTTTTCTTTAATTGGGAGCTTAGGGGCCCTTGCTGGATCAGTTATACATAGAGTTATTTTTTTATTTATTTTTTATTTATTTTTTATTTATTATAAAAAAAAATTATTATTATAATTTTTTTTCTCATAAGAATCCTTGGTTCATGGGTTCATGTTTTCTTTGGGAGCTTAGGGGCCCTTGTTGGATCAGTTTTACATAAAGTTATAGGGAAGAACGTCAAACATTTTCTCTGAAACTAAAAGAGATAAAGGTTTAATCTTTTTTTATTTATTATCAGCTTATGGATACTCTACCAGTTTTGTTCAAATGGTATACTGGGGTCAAATTTGGCCCCGCACCATGGTTCGCAGTTTTACATAGACTTATATATAGGGAAAAACTTTAAAAATCTTCTTCTCTGAAACTACAAGAGCCAACACTTTAATATTTTGTATTAACACTCAGCTTATGGTCCTCTACCAAGTTTGTTCAAATGGTGACACTGGGGTCAAACTTGGTTTGAGTGTTTATATTAATGAAAGTTTGATTTGTTTTAAAGCTAGACAAACGAGCCAAATACACCCCTCCCCCTGAAATAACAAGATCATCTGATAGTAGCTGTAATAATGATATGAAGTAATCAGATTGATAAATATCACATGGCCAGGTAATTAAATTTAAGTAATCATTGATATACAATTCTACATTTCTTGTATATTACATTTATTACTATATTATACACACCTGCTAATATTACACCCAGTCAGCCCTTCAGTCCCACTATAAAAGTCAATGCCTTAAAATCGTACATCTTTTTTTTTCAAATCTACTACGGTGATGAATTTTAAAAATACCTACCGGTATATATAGTAGGTATTAGAATTTATAAAGTCTTAAGGTCATGATTTATACTAATTAAAAAAAAATCCGAACACATTTCTTCCTCTCGAGGATAATACATCTGAGTTTGGCGGGGGATATCAATTCATCGAATTTGCTTGTTTAAATAATAATAACATGATAAATCATATAGACATGCATTTCAATGATTCAACAGTCAGACTCCATATCTGGATACTTAGCTCCACTCAACTTCTGAATATTGAGCAAATGGAGTGGACCTTTTTAGCACTTTTTCTGTGTGAAGTTAGCATGATTGAAAGATTGATTAAATAATGAAAAATAAAAATAAAATGAGTTTGCTGACACTTTTTGTCTTCTGCCACAATCTTATATAAGTTATCAAGCATTGTACAAAATATTTATGCATAGAAATGTCTTTTTTTGTCTTTTTGTGAGTTGAAAATATTTACATTCGTAAATTTTCGATTTTGCCATTATCAAATCCTGCTCTCGTTTTTGCGAGATTTCGAGATCGGGGAGTCGACCGCCATTTTGTCCCATAGTAAATGCATTGTAAAAGTTGAGCGAGTTCACTTTCAAGTTAAATTCAAATTGAGTCCATGAAAAAAACACAAATAAACAGTTGAGCATGAAAATGAAAGTATTTATGGATCATTTAAGACAAATTTTATCAGAAAATAACAAAGTTTAATGCATAAATTTAGCGATCAAATTTATACATAATTCTTGGCCCTCATGTAAATACATTACCCACGTTGAGCAAGTTCACTTTAAATTTAAATACAGACTGAATCGGAAAAAAAAGCCAAATCTAAAGGTTGAGTGTGAAACTATCATTACTTATGAATCATTTGAGACAATTTTATTAAAAAAAAAAGCTTTAATGCATAAATTTAGAGATCGATTGTATACAGTATTTTTAACTCCTTTGAAATTTGTGGGTGGGGTAATGGCGGATATGACAGAGCCCCCCCGAACTCGAAAACTCCAGACAAAGAACAGCGGATTTTGATTAATGGCAAAAGGGCATCAGCCCCTGGTCTGTCCTCACCCCTAGGGACATAGCCCTGGCTTAGGCCATACTTTGGAAAACGTTGAGATCCCCACCCTATAATCACCCTCCCCCACAAAAACAAACAAACAAACACACACACCAAAATCCTACAACAACTTGTTTTTCTGTATGTCAGTATCACAAGAGACTGTGTACCTTTAAAGGAGCAATGGCTGTAACGTTTAGCTTATAAGACAGAAATAATTACATTAACATAACACGATTACCATTATTGAATATTTACTAACCAGAAAAGATATTTTGACAGATTTATTACTAGTCTACTTACTTATGTTTGTCTATGCTCATGTTACCATGTATACATTTCACTGAATAATAAGCAGAGTTATTTGCTTATGCTCAATATATGGTTTGCGTACGGACAGTGTACCTTTAATGATATAGAGTTTGTCATTTTAGGGCCATGTGTGAGCAGACGCACAGCTTGATAAGTGCTATTCAGGTCAAGTATGATGACAGTGGACACGATAATGATGCTGACCAGAACTGGGTCATCTTTGTCCCGAAATCTGCACCAGGTAGGTTCGCTCCTAGGGAAACTGTACATTGCGAGAACAGGTTAGTGCATAGTACGAAAGGTTTGATCAATGCAGGTTATAAAAAACGTTGACGGTGTTTATTTTGTGTGGCTTATCGTGAAACATAGTATACTTGGAATTATTAAGTAATGGGTAATTTACAGTCATCAATATACATGTGCCAACAAAATTTTAACTACTGAAACTAAAGCACTTAGTAACTATCTGCAATTTTGTTACTGTATGCTACAAAGCTGATGGGATCACAGCTGTAATATGAAAGATGGCGCTTATATGCTTGTATGAAAGCGATCTGATTCTAATGCACTACCCTGTGCTCACTGCGTACAGATTCCCCAAGAGTGAGTATAAATCTTCTCAGACAGTTAGTGTAAGTGGAGAAGGTTTAAAGGGACTGAAGGCAATGTGAATCACAACTGTAGATGTCTATCCAAATAGAAATATTAAAGGGAATGGAGGCGATATAGAATAACTCTGGATGTCTGTCCAAATAGAAATATTAAAGGGAATAGAGGCAGTATGGAATAACAATGAATGTATGTCAAAATAGTAATATTATTCTAATGTGTTCCAATTTCATATCAAATATGCATGCACACTACATGCCATTGTAGACTGGGTCTCATGTTCCATTCAGTGTAATTACTGTGCCTTGCATTACAAATTAGAGAACCTCTTTTTTGCAGCGATTCAAAAGAAGTCATTATCAAAGATTTTTGCACTGTTGACCTCTTGCCCCATTGAAAACGACAAGCGTTGTGCTTCAATAACTAGATTTTACAAAAAAGGCCTGTTTGAGCTCAGATCTGATTGGTCCAAGATGTGCAAGAGCGTAACTGTTAAGCAATGAAACATTATTTATGCTACGATCATTTATGTGTTTTATGATAAGTTTCCTAAAATCACCTCTGAGATAAGTTTTGTTTAGCCTTGGAGATGTCACCTTTACATAAACAATATAAGTTGAGTCGATAACAGCTTGTTTGTGTTAACACGGGTATGACCATTTCACCAGCCATGTCAAATTTGATTAATTGCCAGGTCAGCTTCTCATGGGAGTGAACTGCTGTATGGAGGTCAGCTTCTTGCAAAAATCTTATTGAAGATGCCATTAAATTCGTCATGAAATGGAGATTCTCTGACTGGATTTGCAAGGCATAGTATATGTACAACTGAGAGCAAAACTTTAATGACTAAAGTGATGTATTTGGATATCTAGGTCAATTGTCACTGTATGCAGTCACCATTTCTTGGGGAGGATCTAAATATTTAATATGTTTATGTTCTGCTGCAAGACCACATTTCATTTGACCACTTTGTTTTTTTTAGGTAAATTCAATCTTCCACCAAGATTGACAATGGATAAGCTGAGTATCACTGAAGCTGGTGATGAGAAGAAGATAACAGAGCTCTGTGGTCAAGTCAAGGAATTAGACCTTACCGGAAATATGATCTCAGACTGGAAAGAGGTATGCGATATGATACGATACGTAATCATTAGTAGTTTTGGGTACTAGTAGCCTTGACCGCATACAGGGAACCAGTCTCCTGGGTTCTCCATCCAGCACATTCATGAGAAGCTGTACGGTAATTAACATGACACCCAGTACGGTAATTAACATGACACCCAGCACTTAGATATCACTGCCCTATTGTTGATGTCGGTAGTTAACATGATGCCAGCACTTAGATATCACTGCCCTATTGTTGATGTCGGTAATTAACATGATGCCAGCACTTAGATATCTCTGCCCTATTGTTGATGTCAGTAATTAACATGATGCCAGCACTTAGATATCTCTGCCCTATTGTTGATGTCGGTAATTAACATGATGCCAGCACTTAGATATCACTGCCCTATTGTTGATGTCGGTAATTAACATGATGCCAGCACTTAGATATCTCTGCCCTATTGTTGATGTCAGTAATTAACATGATGCCAGCACTTAGATATCACTGCCCTATTGTTGATGTCGGTAGTTAACATGATGCCAGCACTTAGATATCACTGCCCTATTGTTGATGTCGGTAATTAACATGATGCCAGCACTTAGATATCACTGCCCTATTGTTGATGTCGGTAATTAACATGATGCCCGGTACTTAGATATCACTGCCCTATTGTTGATGTCGGTAATTAACATGATGCCAGCACTTAGATATCACTGCCCTATTGTTGATGTCGGTAATTAACATGATGCCAGCACTTAGATATCACTGCCCTATTGTTGATGTCGGTAATTAACATGATGCCAGCACTTAGATATCACTGCCCTATTGTTGATGTCGGTAATTAACATGATGCCAGCACTTAGATATCACTGCCCTATTGTTGATGTCAGTAATTAACATGATGCCCGGTACTTAGATATCACTGCCCTATTGTTGATGTCAGTAATTAACATGATGCCAGCACTTAGATATCACTGCCCTATTGTTGATGTCGGAGTATATATGAGAAGCTGTACGGTAATTAACATGACACCCAGCACTTAGATATCCCCGTCCTATTGTTGATGTCGGAGTATATTGACAAGAGGTTTTATTATAATACAGTTGCACATGCTATTGTTTGTTGGAGGTGTCGTGTTTGTTTGATTGGCTGAAAAAGATAAATGATTGACAACTGGCATCATGTTAATGAATCGTTATAAGTCATTATTTATCTCTTTATTTAAACTCAGTCTCTATCATTATCAGCTCTCTCTTCAACTTTTTTTCTAAAGTTTTTCCATTGTGATGACGGTTTTATATTCAGGCAGATAATACCTCGCACCCATTGTGAGAATAATCGTTGATTCTGTTGGTTGAAGCAATACATTTATAACCAGTTAGAATAGTGTTAACAAGTTATCTAGCTTCAGTTTTAAAACTGAAGTCAATATTCGTGTTTCTTAAATATAGAAATATGTTTCTTATTCGATAAGTAAATGTTATCACAATGAAAGATCGGTATAAAGCAATACATGTAGTATAACTTACAGTCTAAAAAGGTAGACATGTGATTACATATGACAATTTGATTCCACTGAAATTTCACTGCATAAATATTGAGGGTTTTGATGTACGTTCCGTAACAACTGTAATGAAATGGCCAGTAGCATACATAACACTTGTATAGGAACACCATTAAAAAACCTTCTCCGAGTTAGAGGTCTAATATTTGGCATGTAAATGTAGTATATGATTATCGTCCTTTACCAAATTTGTTAAAATGGTAACCTCCCGGTTGTATAAGGCTGCACCTGGGCGCGAGATGGTAACCTCCGGGTTGTATAAGGAGCGAGCGGTCATAGGTGCTGGTAGTATAACATACGTATATCCAGTAACTGGCGATATAACACAGGTCTAATATTTGTCCTCATCTATATTATATTTCAGGTGTTCAAGATACTTGACCACATGCCTTGTTTGCAGTTCCTCAACCTGACAAAAAACAGTTTAGCAGATGACACGTGCAATCACATCAACAGGACATATCCAAACCTGCTGGATCTCGTGCTAAATGGAACTAATGTGTCCTGGGCCACAGTTGACAAGCTTCTTCAATGCTTTCCCAGGTGGGCATCATCAGTCACCAACTCAGGGTCACCAACTCAGTTAGGGTCACCAACTCAATTAGGGAACGATTTGTAAATGATGTTTTATGAAGATGTGAAAAATATGCCAGTACCAGTAGGTGACAGGGTTAAACAATTAGAATTCATTATCAGTTCTTATATTTAATATATTTTCATTCTCTTCTCCCTTACTTCTGTTTAAAATCTTCATCCTCTTATCCCTTATTTCTATTTAAATGGGGTTGCGGTCGCCCATTGGGTAGCATGTTTGACTCGGAATCTCATGGGTTTGTGCCTTAATGGTGCCACTGTGTTACTTAGGTGTATCCTTACTGGACCTTAGGCAAGACACTTATCCTAGCCTCGTCCGTCAGATGGGGACGTAAACGGAAGTGTATCGGAGTCTATCCTCCTAGCAGTTCAAGACCGTAGAAATCTATTGATAATAGTAGGACAGGAATCCAGTATGTCTATGTATCACCTCTATCTGGGGCGGCTCAAAACAACCTAAACAATGTTTTGATGAATCGTAAAACAGCAATTCAATTATTTTTATTTAAACAAAATCAAGAACAGACAACATACACTTAGCTACCTGTATAATTATTTTCCTAATAAAAAGCCATGTGCTTCATGGTAAATTAGTTTGCCATGCACAGGCTTGGTAAATTAGTTTGCCATGCACGGGCTTGGTAAATTAATTTGCCATGCATGGTCTTGGTAAATTAGTTTGCCATGCACGGGCTTGGTAAATTAGTTTGCCATGCATGGCTTGGTCAGTTGATTGACACCGCACAGGCTTGTTTTCCATCTACTTGTAGATCATGGCTAAATTTAAACTGGACCCCACTGTGCCTGAAGAACTTAATAAGTAGATTTCAGTGGGAGATAATTTGGTAACACGTTCCATAAGTTTGATGTACATTCATTTGCAATTTTCCAGACTCCAATTTGTCAATTTTGTGATATACAATAGCTGATTTAGAAATTATTAGACTTTTTTTGAAGATTCTTTTTTTTACAACATATAAACATGAAATTTCAATTAATGTTTGGCATTTTTATAACTTCTGTGTTGCACTTTTCAGCCTCACAGAGTTGCATCTAAGTATAAATTCGTACACAAGCTGTGATCTTCCTCCAGAAACATCACATCCCACTGTAACAAAATTATTCCTTAATGAATGTGATATCCATAGTTCAGCAGACATAACTAGGATTGGAAATGTGTTTCCAAATCTAGAATCTCTGAACATGATAAAAACAAACATTGAGACCCTGTCGAATGAACCATCGTACACGGAGTTCCCGGCCTTGAAGACGTTGAATATTAGTGAGACAAGAATACAGTCATGGGAGGAAATTGGTAAACTCAGAAGATTTCCAGCATTGACAAGCTTGAGAATATCCGGATTATCCTTCATTGAAGTAAGTGTTTGCGCTGATTCAATGCAATAGGATTATTACTAGAGTAACTTGATCTGGAAGCTTGTATCATCATATAGCAGACTACTTATCAATAATATATAACTATTACCTTCATTTTCCTACAATGGAAAACAAAAATTTGTATCCCCTCTCTAGGTTTTCTGAATCCGTTCACTATACTATTATAAATAGATTTCTGTATTACTATACTACATACATTGTATGATGTTGGCATCGTGTGACGTCATTGCTTACCTGTATAAGGCATCTTCCATTTAAGAGAGTACCCATAGCTCCCAGAGAATGTTTTACGTCAAAGTGCATATATTGCAGATATTTCAAATGATTAGGAGACAAAGGAATATATGTTAAAATAAAAATTCTAACCATCTTAATCAGCTTTTATTTTATATTTTAATATTCAGGTTGCTTATGTCATATTTGGGCGGAAAGTTTGACAGAATTTAATGACATTAGCAACAACAAAAGTTCTGTGTAAATAACTGATATCATTGTAATTTTTGCAATAAAATCTTCATATTTTGATTTACAGTAATCCAGACTGTATAGGTTTTGGATAGAAAAGCTCAAGTTCATCTTTAGAGGGTTTACAAAGAAATATTATTGTTGCTAATGTCACATAAGTTTGACGGAATGTAGCTAATGTGATCTTTGATGGAAAGTTTGTCTGAATTTGATGACATTATCAACAAAAGTTCTGTAAATAACTGATACCATTGTAATACTCATAATCAGCTTTTCCTATTTTCATTTACAGAAACATAGATTGAATAAGTTTTTGATGGAAAAGCTTTTCAAAAGTCCATTTTAGAGTGTTTACAAAGAAATATTAATGTAGCTAATGTCACATAAGATTGACAGAATGTCGCTAATGTCACATATGTTGCTAATGTCATCTTAATTGACAGAACATGTTCAATGTTTATTTTTGTGAAAGATTCTTGAATATTCACTCACTCTGTTTAACTAAAACAGTGAATCAGGTTCAAACAAAATTCCTGTAAATTGGAAATGCATGTTTTTATCAAGTAAGTTAATTTTTTTAGTAGCAGACGGACATGACATTAGCGACATTGTTTTTTGTAAAATAATATGTGTTGGACTAATAATATAAAATATCTGTCTATAGTTTCCATTACTGATAAATTAGATGATATGCTGTCATTTTTAGCTCATAAGGGCCAATCAGGAATTATTTACATGAATGTGTGCTAATGTCAGCAAGTTTGACAGAAAACTTTAAATGGCAGAAAACTTTCAAAATTAAAATCTTTTTTTTTTTTTTTATGCAGAGGCAATCCACAGAAACTGCTTACCGATGCCAAGGGAAGAAACTGGCTATCTGATTCTTTCCCCACCTTGTTGAAAGTTTCCCCCGGGGAAAGAATTGGCTAGCTGATTGTCCCCCATCTCTACAATATTTTTTAAAGTTTTTTTTTCTTTCTTTCTGATTTGATTTCGCAAACATTCTAGCTATATGCCAACATTTGCTCAGAATATTATGTGGCTTAATTGGCTTAACACATACAGAAACATTAAAAAAATACATTTAATACATCTTAGACAGTTCCCTCTCCCCATGGAAGAGATTGAGGAACATAAAACTATAAAAAAAAATTCTGAAGGTGCATGGTTGTGGGTGGGAGTGCGGTGGGTGGGGTGGGGAAGAATTGTCTAGCTAATTCTTTCCCCACTCCCAAATTATATTTTTTAAATAATCATACAGTAACATTAAAAATAAATACATTGAATACATCTTAGACTGTTCCCTCTCCCCCATGGAAGCGAATGAGGAATATAAAACTATATAAAAAAATAATTCTGAAGGTGCATGGTTGTGGGTGGGAATGTGGGGGTGGGAGTGGGGAAAGAATTGGCTAGCTATGGCATGTCCACTCGAGGTGATACATACTTCCAGAACTCGTTACTCTTTTGCCTTAAGTTGGGAATTTTTCACTATCAAACAAAAGCAATATTGTATGCTTAAATACATTGCAAACACATTACCATGTATACATTCTCTTGTAGTATTTCATTACCCTCGCCTAAAAGAATATAGTTCCACACTTTTTCTCTTTAAATAAAGTTTCACTCAAAATATTAAAAAAATAAATAACTGTTTTGATTGTGATTTTTTTCACTCCAGAAAAAACATACTTTGTGCCATTGGGAATGGTACCATATTTCGGTACCACTTATTTAAAGAAAAAAGCACTGTAACCCAAGGAATGTTTTTACACATGTCCATAACTCTGACTTTCATTTTGGCAGAGTTATGCCCTCTTCATTAAAGTTTAAACAAGCCCATAACTGGCCATAACTTGACAATTACACACATCTTCATTTTACCTCACAGAATATTGTTATCCATGTCCAATAACTCTGACTGTCATTTCAGAAGAGTTATGCCCCTTTTCATAAAACTTGAAACCTGTAACCTAACCAAGCTCATATCTGGCAATAACTTGAAATGTATTTGACCTATGTTCATGAAACTTCACACACATCTTCATTTTACCGCACAGAATATTGTTACCCATGCCCCTTTTCATAAAACTTTAACCTGCAACCTAATCTAGCTCATAATTTGGCAAAATATTGGCCTATGGTCATCAGACGTTATACAGTTCTTCCTTATCAATTATCCAATTCAGATTTATGCACCTTTTTATAAACTTTAACTATTTAAAAAATAAAGTTTCGTAATTCATGAAGGATTGCACCCGGTCTTCAACTTTATAGTTAGATTGTACTTGCTGAAATAAGCAGACGGCAGGCGACACAGTGTCCCGTGGAACACCCTTCTAGTTGTTCTTGTTGATTTTAGAAAAAGCAATTTCTTGATGTCTACAGCAGATGTGTGTATTTACATTTCAGGATTGGGAGCCAAAGTTGCGGCGAATGCATCTGGTGGCTCAGTTACCAGACATTGCGATACTGAATGGCAGTCGAGTGTCAGAGACTGAGAGAGAGGATGCGGAGAGAATTTTTATCCGGCATTACATGGACCTGGACCAGAAACCACAGAGGTATGTTATACTGAATGGCAGTCCAGTGTCAGAGACTGAGTGAGAGGATGCAGAGAGGTTTTATCAGGCATTACATGGATCTGGATCAGAGACCACAGAGGTATGTTATACTGAATGGCAGTCCAGTGTCGGAGACTGAGAGAGAGGATGCAGAGAGAAGTTTTATCAGGCATTACATGGACCTGGATCAGAGACCACAGAGGTATGTTATACTGAATGGCAGTCAAGAGTCAGAGACTGAGAGAGAGGATGCAGAGAGAAGTTTTATCAGGCATTACATGGGCCTGGACCAGAGACCACAGAGGTATGTTATACTGAATGGCAGTCAAGTGTCAGAGACTGAGAGAGAGGATGCAGAGAGGAGTTTTATCAGACATTACATGGACCTGGATCAGAGACCGCAGAGGTATGTTATACTGAATGGCAGTCGAGTCTCAGAGACTGAGAGAGAGGATGCAGAGAGAAGTTTTATCAGGCATTACACGGACCTGGAACAGAGACCACAGAGGTATGTTATACTAAATGGCAGTCCAGTGTCAGAGACTGAGAGAGAAGATGCAGAGAGGAGTTTTATCAGGCATTACATGTACCTGGACCAGAGACCACAGAGGTATGTTATACTGAATGGCAGTCCAGTGTCAGAGACTGAGTGAGAGGATGCAGAGAGAAGTTTTATCAGGCATTACATGGACCTGGACCAGAGACAACAGAGGTATGTTATACTGAATGGCAGTCCAGTGTCAGAGACTGAGAGAGAGGATGCAGAGAGAAGTTTTATCAGGCATTACATGGACCTGGATCAGAGACCACAGAGGTATGTTATACTGAATGGCAGTCCAGTCTCAGAGACAGAGAGAGGATGCAGAGAGGAGTTTTATCAGGCATTACATGGACCTGGATCAGAGACCACAGAGGTATGTTATACTGAATGGCAGTCCAGTGTCAGAGACTGAGAGAGAGGAAGCAGAGAGAAGTTTTATCAGGCATTACATGGACCTGGACCAGAGACCACAGAGGTATGTTATACTGAATGGCAGTCAAGTGTCAGAGACTGAGAGAGAGGATGCAGAGAGACGTTTTATCAGGCATTACATGGACCTGGATCAGAGACCACAGAGGTATGTTATACTGAATGGCAGTCAAGTGTCAGAGACTGAGAGAGAGGATGCAGAGAGAAGTTTTATCAGGCATTACATGGACCTGGACCAGAGACCACAGAGGTATGTTATACTGAATGGCAGTCAAGTGTCAGAGACTGAGAGAGAGGATGCAGAGAGAAGTTTTATCAGGCATTACATGGACCTGGACCAGAGACCACAGAGGTATGAAAAATGGCGTACCATCGCAAATACCCACATTTTCTTCACACGGGTCAATTCCATATAACCCAGATTATACTGATATTTCCAAAATCATAACGTTTTTTTGACAGAATTTACCTCTCTTCCCCCATCTCCACCCACTTCCCCCCACACACCCAGCCCCACTCCCCATCCTTGGCACACCTCTAAAGTGGAAACACTGAAATTATTTGATATGCTTTGTATTTTCAGAGGTGTATACTTGTATATTTGCCAAGTTTAAAAAAATAACAAATAGAAAAATGTATGACACTGCAATTAAATTATGTGTAGATTGGACCTTTTAACGCCCCTTATAAACACCCCACTGCCCCTGCCCCTCCCCAACCCCACCCCTCCCCCACATGCCCCAACCCACCTACCCACATCCACCACCACAACACACACACACACACACACACACACACACACAGAGGAGAAAAACATATACACTGCAATCCCTTCATCAAAATGTTTGTTTGAGACATAATTAAAAAAATAATTGATCCCTTGTGACCCTACCCCCACCACCCACCCCCTCCAACCCCAACCCAAGGGAAGACGTCCGAGTTTTAAATAATAAATCATTTGGCATGCTGTATATCTCTTTCATAGACGACTATTATACCAATTAATGTGCAAAAGTATGGAAAAATGACACTGTAATTGAACAGTTAGTGTATTTGAAGCCTCTTCCCCTAGGCCCCACCGATGTCGTAGGAGGAAATTTGAGACATAATCACCAAAAAAAGAGGAAAAAAAGAACCCCTAATCCCCCAAATTATTGTATATTTTTAGAAACAACAAAAAAACAAAGTTTATTGTATATTTAATAAGAACGTAAACACATCACATGCAAACTAATGTTGCGCATAATACAATGTGCACTTTGATCTTGCGGGCAAAGTGACGTCACGTCATAGTCAGTTTTGACGTTTGGCGCAGTCTGTCGGTGAATAATTTTAATAAACCACGAGTCCAGACGCTCGCAGTCAGCTTGAGTGTGTTTGGATGAGACTATGAGTTATATTGAGAAAACATTAAAAATACAATTTTCATGTCAGATCCATGACTCCTAAACTGCTTGAGATGATCGAATGAATTTGGTGTGTGCATGTATAATGAATAGATGATGTGTTTCACACCAAATTAAAATGATCGTGGCTCCAGCAAAAAATGGTGTTTACATTAGAATTTGGTGAGAAGGTTCTAGGCCCATTCTGCATTATAAGAATCTTTCATGGGCATCCGGTGAAGATAGGGAATACCCGAGGTATACGTGTTTTTATCGAACCGAGGCTCTGCCGAGGTTTCGATTAAAACACTTATACCGAGGGTTGGAATTCCCTATCTGAACCGAATACCCATGATAGATTCTTTTTCTTGCATATCAGAGAAGTGTTGTGCGTTGACGCCGCCAGCTAGTAACGTTTTGCATGTTTTCCTGAATACCGGATGTTGGCGCGCGTGAATTTGATCTCAACCCTAGGGTGAGATGGAAATATCTAGGCCCGGTAAAATAGCGGATATCCTTGTCCGGTATGCAAGAAATTTGTATCTCGATGTATGTGGAGGGTGAGCCTGGAATGTTTATTCCTTTTGGCGCCATATAACATTTTGTTGTTGTTGCACCATGAAACCCAATACAATAAAAGTCATCAAATTGTAAGTCATGAAATGTTTATGTTCAGTACATACGTAGATGTGGAAACCCATTCAGACAAGTTGCTTGTTATAAAACAAAATAACTGTTGAAGATCAAGGAAGATAGTCAAAAACTGTTCTCTTTTATAAGAGCCGTGTTAGCTTGTAAATCATCCACAGGCCCCCTTGGGCCTCTTGTTTATGGAATGTTCACACCTTGGGCCTCTTGTTTATGGAATGTTCACACCTTGGGCCTCTTGTTTATGGAATGTTCACACCTTGGGCCTCTTGTTTATGGAATGTTCACACCTTGGGCCTCTTGTTTATGGAATGTTCACACCTTGAGCCTCTTGTTTATGGAATGTTCACACCTTGGACCTCTTGTTTATGGAATGTTCACACCTTGGGCCTCTTGTTTATGGAATGTTCACACCTTGGGCCTCTTGTTTATGGAATGTTCACACATTGGGCCTCTTGTTTATGGAATGTTCACACCTTGGGCCTCTTGTTTATGGAATGTTCACACATTGGGCCTCTTGTTTATGGAATGTTCACACCTTGGGCCTCTTGTTTATGGAATGTTCACGCCTTGGGCCTCTTGTTTATGGAATGTTCACACCTTGGGCCTCTTGTTTATGGAATGTTCACATGTCTTTTAAGTTTTTGACAATAAAGCCAATTTAGAATTGTCTTTTTAAAATCATTTGCTGGATCAACTGAATAGTGGGACATATTTCTAGTATTTATGTCCAATATTTATTTTGATGTAATGATGAATTAAAGATTTAAATTAATCAAAGAACTCTACCACCTATATATTGACCACCCATATATATTAATTGAATCAAAACGCCACCAACTATATATAAAAATATAATGGCTGCCACCAACCCATCCTCCTCCATGAGTCTTTTAGAACAGCACTAATAAGGAAACAAATTTGACTGATTAGGACTGATTATGTGTCCTGTGTACTATTTTAGATATGAAGAACTGGTAGGGAAGCACGGGAAGTTAAATCCTCTGGCCCAGGTTGACCTCTCGGGGAAAGATACTGTAAGCTTATTGGTAAGTTGGATTTTTTGAAACTTTTTGTTTTTGGCTCAAAAGGGCCTAAATAAGTACAAATCAAACTATTATTGTTTTATTCCTTAATTCACATAAATGTCTATTAATATTCATGATTCTATGGTATTTCTTCACCAGTTATTCCAAAACTGCGATATAAATGATGAGAGTATATCTACCAAATGATCTATTTTGATATATATATTAGAGCATTCAAATAACGCATATTCATATATTCCCATTACCTTTCATTTAAAATGCAACATTATCCTATTTGAAGAATTAATGTTTGTGACTCCTACACTACCCACCTTAAGACACACACACAAATGTATGCCCCCAACCCCATCCCGATACGACATATATGGACTGGGTGTCAAAAATATAATCTCATTTGATATTTTGTGCATCTTTCATTACCTAGTGCATATGCAAAGTCTTATTTCAAAATATTTAAAATAAACCATCCTGTATTTAAATTTTCATTTAATGTCGTATGTTTGACCCCCCACTGTGTGGGCGAGTTGAACATTTACCTTGTTTCAATTGAAGGGGAAACAACCTGACGGACGAACAGACAGATGCAGATATTTCCATCGCAAAGCGCGTGGATACTAAAATTGATTGTTTGATGACATTGGAAAAGCAGAAAATGAATATTTTAGCATGGATGTATGTGATAGTATACATTACTCTGTCATGTACTATTAACGCTTTGGATTCAAGTCATAGAACAGCTCTAGACATTTAACACATGTCCATTTCACACTTTGTCCTACATATTAACTTTCAATTTCATATTGAGTTTATGTCACTGGTATTGTCCTCATCTGCTCATTCAAGCAGTTAAAGCCACCTTGGCATGTACAATATATGGTGCAGGAAAGCCTGGCATGATTACATCTGCATCTGATTACATCTGCATCCCATAGAAACACATGGAGCTTCACTCTTGCATGGACATTTGATGAGCTTCAGGACATCTGATGCAAGCTCAACATTACTTGGCACCATAATAGGGCAGCATCATCCCGAGACCATCCATATTCCATAGGGTCTAAGTCTGGTGAATCTTCGTCCGGAGCATGTTTCAAGATACATGCCTGAAGATGAGCCCGTTTAATGTTTTCCACAAACGATTCTGTTGTTGGTGGTAGGATGCAGCGGATTTTGCAACCTTTTTAGCAAATGAATTCTGTCGAGCCTCGGACATGCTCTCCGCTCTTGATCCGCTCTTGATTGCACACGTACATTTGAACTTGGTTGTTTGCTCAGTTATACTATCCATATCAGTCTTTTTGTCATGCAACATAGCAAGTGAATGTCCCGCTCTCAATGTTTTCAGCACTGTTCCTTTACCAATTCCCACAAAACAAGCAACTGTGTAACATCTGGACAGTGCATGGGCCGCTAGTAAGTCTGGGATAATGTCCTTGTTACTTTTAACAGTGGCTTGGATATCTTTAACTGCTCTGAGTATAATGTGTAACCCGTAGGTTTGTTGGAAATACCCAGAAATTAGGCTTGTCAGGCAGTTATACATAGCATTATCTGATGATGACTCCTTACTTTCAATAGGGATATGATCGGACCGATTTCAATGGATATCGCTAGGTACTGGTATACAATATGACGCTAGTATAGTGTGTACCTTGCAGGTTGTTGGAAATACCCATCCCACATACCACAATAGTCTTTTCAGCCAGTTATACATAGCTTTATATGATGAATTTGCTGGGCCACCATACTTTCAATCGGGATATGATCGAACCGATTTAAACGCATCTCGCTAGGTCATATCCCAATTGAAATTATGGTGGCCCAGCAAAATCAACATAATTATAATGCTATGTATAACTATGAAAAGCCTAATTGGGGTATTATTTTGACCATTCCATGATGAAGGACGGCATCGTTAAATAAAACAATATATAAAAAATATTAAAAATTAAAAATGCAAAAAAAAAAAGAAGCTCAATTGAGACAGGGTGACATCATTAAGTTGCCGCAAGTATATGGTCTGAAGATACAGAATTGGCTGAGAACAATTAACATGTCAACAATTGTCAATCATTTATCCATTTCAACCAATCAAACCAAAACGAAACCTCCGACAAACAGCAGCACATGTCATTATATAATAAAGCATGTGCAACTATGTTACAATATAACCTATTGTCAGTATACTCCGACATCAACAATAGGGCGGAGATATCTAAGTACTGGGGACATGGCAATTGTATGGACCTCAAATCCAGGTCAAGTTGGATACCTGCCGCACTAGTAGATCCAAACAAAGCTTGGAAACTAAAAAGATAGTAATGTATTCATTATCTAGACCAATGTTACATCTTGATTGAAACATAAAATTACTTTGATAAATAAATGCGATGAATACAACTCGAACTGGTACAGGAAGGTGTGACTAGGTCTCAAACTGGTACAGGAAGGCGTGACTAGGTCTCAGACTGGTACAAGAAGACGTGGCTAGGACTCAAACTGGTACAATAAGGCATGACTAGAACTCAAACTGATACAAGAAGGCATGACTAGGATTCAAACTGGTACAAGAAGGCATGACTAGAACTCAAACTGGTACAATAAGGCATGACTAGAACTCAAACTGATACAAGAAGGCATGACTAGGATTCAAACTGGTACAAGAAGGCATGGCTAGGACTCAAACTGGTACAAGAAGGCGTGACTAGGACTCAAACTGGTACAAAAAGGCATGTCTAGGACTCAAAACTGGTACAAGAAGGCATAGCAAGGACTCAAAACTGGTACAAGAAGGCGTGACTAGAACTCGGACTGGTTCGAGACAGTTTGGCTAGGACTCATGGTACAAGAAGGCGTGGCTAGGACTCAGACTGGTACAAGAAAGCATGACTAGGATTCAAACTGGTACAAGAAGGCATGGCAACGTCTCAAACTGGTACATGAAGGTGTGGCTAGGATTCAGTCTGGTACAGGAGGTGTGGCTAGGTCTCAAACTGGTACAATGGGCCCTGACTAGGACTCAGACTGGTACTAGTTGTGGCTTTGACTCAAGCTGGTACAAGGAGGTGCGACTATGATTCAAACTAATACTAAAAGACATGACTAGCACTCCTTTAACTGATACCAGAAGGCATCACATGACTATGACTAACTGGTACAAGAGCAATGCTATGACTCAAGCTGGAAGAAAGAGGCATGGCTACAGCTTAGACTGATTCAAGCAGGTGTAGCTAAGACTGGAACTGGTATTAGGAAGCGTGGCAACTGGTAAAAGGAGGTATATGCACATTGTAACAGTAATTTCTGCCAATTATCAGAATAAGTCAAACTAAGAATGCAACATCCATGGCTTTACATCCTACTGGTTTTAAAAGCTCAATTGATGTCAGACCATGTTCAGATTAAATTAGAACACATACTTCAGTAGCTTTATATATGTGATTTAACGTCGTATTCAACAATCTTTCAGTCATCAGGATGGCGTCTACTTGAAATAATGTGTAGTTCAATGCTTAACCTTATAGTGCTGCCACACTTGAATACCATGCTGTAGACACATGGCATGATACACTACCCACATTATACACCAGGCCAACCAGTCCTAGAACTACCCTTTATACGCTGAATGTAAACCAAGGCAATGTACTCTGTGGTATGACCTGGTAATGGATTGAACTCATGACCTTCCGCATGTCAGGCGGACACTTTTCCACTAGTCTGCAGTGTAAATTTAAAACAGAAGTTCAAGTTTGACTTAAGGCTTATTCTGTTTGTAATATCAAATGCAACAGCGGGGGCATCGCTGTTTGACAAATACTTCCTCTAGCTACACCATCAGTGTTATATAAACATTTCCTCCAGTTACACCATCAGTGTTGTAAAAACACTTCTCTAGTTACACCATCAGTGTTATATAAACATTTCCTCCAGTTACACCATCAGTGTTGTAAAAACACTTCCTCTAATTACACCATCATTGCTCCTCTAGTTGTACAAACACTTCCTCTGGTACAAACACTTCTGCGTGTTGTACCATCAGTGGTTTACTAACACTTCCTCTAGTTACACAATCAGTGGTTTACTAACACTTCCTCTAGTTACACCATCAGTGTAGTACAAACACTTCCTCTAGTTATACCATCAGTGTTATACAAATTCTTCCTCTAGTTACACCATCAGTGTTGTACAAACACTTCCTCTAGTTACACCATCAATGTTGTACAAACACTTCCTCTAGTTACACCATCAGTGTTGTACAAACACTTCCTCTAGTTACACCATCAGTGTTGTACAAACACTTTCTCTAGTTACACCATCAGTGTTGTACAAACACTCTGTCTAGTTACACCATCAGTGTTGTACAAACACTACATGTACTTACACCATCAGTGGTGTACAAACACTTCCTCTAGTTACACCATCAATGTTGTACAAACACTTCCTCTAGTTACACCATCAGTGGTGTACAAACACAACCTCTAGTTGCACCATCAGTATTGTACAAAAACTTCCTACTTCCTCCAGTTACACCATCAGTGTTGTACAAACACTTCCTCCAGTTACACCATCAGTGGTGTACAAACATGTCCTCCAGTTACACCATCAGTGATTTACAAACACTTCCTCTAGTTACACCATCAGTGTTGTACAAACACTTCCTCTAGTTGCACCATCAGTGGTTTACAAACACTTCCTCTAGTTGCACCATCAGTGTTGTACAAACACTTCCTCTAGTTGCACCATCGGTGGTTTACAAACATTTCCTCTAGTTACACCATCAGTGGTTTACAAACACTTCCTCTAGTTACACCATCAGTGGTTTACAAACACTTCCTCCAGTTGCACCATCAGTGTTGTACGAACATTTCCTCTAGTTACACCATCAGTGTTGTACAAATACTTCCTCTAGTTACACCATCAGTGTTGTACAAACACTTTCTCTAGTTGCACCATCAGTGGTTTACAAACACTTCCTCTAGTTACACCATCATGCTGTACAAACACTTCCTCTAGTCACACCATCAGTGGTTTGCAAACACTTCCTCAAGTTACGACATCAGTGTTGTACAAACTTTTCCTCTAGTTACACCATCAGTGTTGTACAAACACTTCCTCTAGTTACACCATCAGTGTTGTACAAACACTTCCTCTAGTCGCACCATCAGTGGTTTACAATAAGGTTTCACTATAAGGTTTGACACTTCCTCTAGTTACACCATCAGTGTTGTACAAACACTTCCTCTAGTTACACTATCAGTGTTGTATAAACACTTCCTCTAGTTACACCATCAGTGTTGTACAAACACTCCCTCTAGTTACACTATCAGTGTTGTACAAACACTTCCTCTAGTTACACCATCCGTGGTTTACAATCACCTCTAGTTACACCATCAGTGTTGTACAAACACTTTCTCTAGTTGCACCATCAGTGGTTTACAAACACTTCCTCTAGTTACACCATCATGCTGTACAAACACTTCCTCTAGTTACACTATCAGTGTTGTATAAACACTTCCTCTAGTTACACCATCAGTGTTGTACAAACACTCCCTCTAGTTACACTATCAGTGTTGTACAAACACTTCCTCTAGTTACACCTACCGTGGTTCACAATCACCTCTAGTTACACCATCAGTGTTGTACAAACACTTTCTCTAGTTACACCATCAGTGGTTTACTAACACTTCCTCTAGTTACACCATCAGTGTAGTACAAACACTTCCTCTAGTTATACCATCAGTGTTATACAAATTCTTCCTCTAGTTACACCATCAGTGTTGTACAAACACTTCCTCTAGTTAAACCATCAATGTTGTACAAACACTTCCTCTAGTTACACCATCAGTGTTGTACAAACACTTCCTCTAGTTACACCATCAGTGTTGTACAAACACTCTGTCTAGTTACACCATCGGTGTTGTACAAAAACTTCCTCTAGTTACACCATCAGTGTTGTACAAACACTACATGTAGTTACACCATCAGTGGTGTACAAACACTTCCTCTAGTTACACCATCAATGTTGTACAAACACTTCCTCTAGTTACACCATCAGTGGTGTACAAACACTACCTCTAGTTGCACCATCAGTGTTGTACAAACACTTCCTCCAGTTACACCATCAGTGTTGTACAAACACTTCCTCCAGTTACACCATCAGTGGTGTACAAACATGTCCTCCAGTTACACCATCAATGATTTACAAACACTTCCTCTAGTTACACCATCAGTGTTGTACAAACACTTCCTCTAGTTGCACCATCAGTGGTTTACAAACACTTCCTCTAGTTGCACCATCAGTGTTGTACAAACAATTCCTCTAGTTGCACCATCGGTGGTTTACAAACATTTCCTCTAGTTACACCATCAGTGGTTTACAAACACTTCCTCTAGTTACACCATCAGTGGTTTACAAACACTTCCTCCAGTTGCACCATCAGTGTTGTACGAACATTTCCTCTAGTTACACCATCAGTGTTGTACAAATACTTCCTCTAGTTACACCATCAGTGTTGTACAAACACTTTCTCTAGTTGCACCATCAGTGGTTTACAAACACTTCCTCTAGTTACACCATCATGCTGTACAAACACTTCCTCTAGTCACACCATCAGTGGTTTGCAAACACTTCCTCAAGTTACGACATCAGTGTTGTACAAACTTTTCCTCTAGTTACACCATCAGTGTTGTACAAACACTTCCTCTAGTTACACCATCAGTGTTGTACAAACACTTCCTCTAGTCGCACCATCAGTGGTTTACAATAAGGTTTCACTATAAGGTTTGACACTTCCTCCAGTTACACCATCAGTGTTGTACAAACACTTCCTCTAGTTACACTATCAGTGTTGTATAAACACTTCCTCTAGTTACACCATCAGTGTTGTACAAACACTCCCTCTAGTTACACTATCAGTGTTGTACAAACACTTCCTCTAGTTACACCATCCGTGGTTTACAATCACCTCTAGTTACACCATCAGTGTTGTACAAACACTTTCTCTAGTTGCACCATCAGTGGTTTACAAACACTTCCTCTAGTTACACCATCATGCTGTACAAACACTTCCTCTAGTCACACCATCAGTGTTGTACAAACACTTCCTCTAGTTACACCATCAGTGGTGTACAAACACTTCTCTAGTTACACCATCAGTGTTGTATAAACATTTCCTCTAGTTACACAATCAGTTTGTATAAAAACTTCCTCTAGTTACACCATCAGTGTTGTACAAACTCTTCCTCTAGTTGTACCATCAGTGTTGTATAAACACTTCCTCTAGTTACACCATCAATGTTGTACAAACATTTCCTCTAGTTACACCATCAGTTATGTATAAACACTTCCTCTAGTTGTACAAACACTTCCTCTAGTTGTACAAACACTTCTCTAGTTGCACAATCAGTGTTGTACAAACACATCCCTAGTTACACCATCAGTGTTGTACAAACTCTTCCTCTAGTTACACCATCAGTGTTGTATAAACACTTCCTCTAGTTACACCATCAGTGTTGTACAAACACTTTTCTAGTTACACCATCAGTGTTGTACAAACTTTTCCTCTAGTTACACCATCAGTGTTGTATAAACACTTCCTCTAGTTACACCATCAGTGTTGTACAAATACTTCTCTAGTCACACTATCAGTGTTGTACAAACACATCCCTAGTTACACCATCAGTGTTGTACAAACTCTTCCTCTAGTTACACCATCAGTGTTGTATAAACACTTCCTCTAGTTACAACATCAGTGTTGTACAAACACTTTTCTAGTTACACCATCAGTGTTGTACAAACTTTTCCTCTAGTTACACCATCAGTGTTGTATAAACACTTCCTCTAGTTACACCATCAGTGTTGTACAAATACTTCTCTAGTTACACTATCAGTGTTGTACAAACACTTCCTCTAGTTACACCATCAGTGGTGTACAAACACTTCTCTAGTTACACCATCAGTGTTGTACAAACACTTCTCTAGTTACACTATCAGTGTTGTACAAACACTTCCTCTAGTTACACAATCAGTTTGTATAAAAACTTCCTCTAGTTACACCATCAGTGTTGTACAAACACTTCCTCTAGTTACACCATCAGTGTTGTACAAACTCTTCCTCTAGTTACACCATCAGTGTTGTACAAACACTTCCTCTAGTTACACAATCAGTTTGTATAAAAACTTCCTCTAGTTACACCATTAGTGTTGTACAAACACTTCCTCTAGTTACACAATCAGTTTGTATAAAACCTTCCTCTAGTTACACCATTAGTGTTGTACAAACACTTCCTCTAGTTACACAATCAGTGTTGTACAAACTCTTCCTCTAGTTACACCATCAGTCTTGTACAAACACTTCTCTAGTTACACAATCAGTTTGTGTAAAAACTTCCTCTAGTTACACCATTAGTGTTGTACAAACACTTCCTCTAGTTACACCATCAGTGTTGTACAAACTCTTCCTCTAGTTACACCATCAGTGTTGTACAAACACTTCCTCTAGTTACACAATCAGTTTGTATAAAAACTTCCTCTAGTTACACCATTAGTGTTGTACAAACACTTCCTCTAGTTACACAATCAGTGTTGTACAAACTCTTCCTCTAGTTACACCATTAGTGTTGTATAAAAACTTCCTCTAGTTACACCATCAGTGTTGTACAAACACTTCCTCTAGTTACACAATCAGTGTTGTATAAACACTTCCTCTAGTTACACAATCAGTGTTGTACAAACACTTCCTCTAGTTACACCATCAGTGTTGTACAAACACTTCCTCTAGTTACACCATCAGTGTTGTACAAACACTTCCTCTAGTTACACCATCAGTGTTGTACAAACACTTCCTCTAGTTACACCATCAGTGTTTTACAAACATTTCCTCTAGCTACACCATCAGTGGTGTATAAAAACTTCCTCTAGTTACACCATCAGTGTTGTATAAACACTTCTTCTAGTTACACCATCAGTGTTTTACAAACACTTCCTCTAGTTACACCATCAGTGTTGTACAAACTTTTCCTCCAGTTACACCATCAGTGTTTTATAAACACTTCTTTTAGTTACACCATCTTTACTTTGCAAACACTTCTCTAGTTACACCATCTGTGTTGTACAAACACTTCTCTAGTTACACCATCAGTGGTTTACAAACACTTCTCTAGTTACACCATCAGTAGTTTACAAACTCTTCTTCTAGTTACATCATCCTTGTTGTACAAACACTTCCTCTAGTTACACTATCAATGGTTTACAAAACACTTCCTCTAGTTACACCATCAGTGTTGTATAAACACTTCCTCTAGTTACACCATCAGTGGTGTACACATATTTCCTCTAGTTACACCATCAGTACCGTATAAACACTTCCTCTTGTTACACTATCAGTGGTGTACAAACACTTCTCTAGTTACACCATCAGTGTTGTATAAACACTTCCTCTAGTTGTACCATCGGTGATGTATAAACACTTCTGCTAGTTACACCATCAGTGTTGTACAAACACTTCCTCTAGTTACACCATCAGTGTTGTACAAACACTTCCTCTAGTTACACCATCAGTGCTGTACAAACACTTCCTCAAGTTACACCATCAGTGTTGTATAAACACTTCCTCTAGTTACACCATCAGTGTTATACAAACACTTCATCTAGTTACACCATCAGTGTTGTACAAACACTTTCTCAACTTACACCATCAGTGTTGTATAAACACTTCCTCTAGTTGCACCATCAGTGTTGTACACACACTTCCTCTAGTTACACCATCAGTGTTGTACAAACACTTCCTCCAGTTACACCATCAGTGTTGTACAAACACTTCCTCTAGTTACACCATCAGTGTTGTACAAACTCTTCCTCTAGTTACACTATCAGTGTTGTACAAACTCTTCCTCTAGTTACACCATCTGTGTTGTACAAACACTTCTCTAGTTACACCATCAGTGGTTTACAAACTGTTCCTCTAGTTACATCATGCATGTTGTACAAACACTTCCTCTAGTTACACCATCCGTGTTGTACAAACACTTCTCTAGTTACACCATCAGTAGTTTACAAACTCTTCTTCTAGTTACATCATCCTTGTTGTACAAACACTTCCTCTAGTTACACCATCAATGGTTTACAAACACTTCCTCTAGTTACACCATCAGTGTTGTACAAACACTTCCTCTAGTTAAAACATCTTTGTTGTACAAACACTACATGTAGTTACACCATCAGTGTTGTATAAACACGTCTCTAGTTACACCATCAGTGGTTTACAAACACTTCCTCTAGTTACACCATCAGTGTTGTACAAACACTTCCTCTAGATACACCATCAGTGTTGTACAAAACACTTCCTCTAGTTACACCATCAGTGTTGTATAAACACTTCCCCTAGTTATACCATCAGTGTTGTACAAACACTTCCTCTAGTTACACCATCAGTGTTGTACAAACACTTCCTCTAGTTACACCATCAGTGTTGTACAAACACTTCCTCTTGTTACACCATCAATGTTGTACAAACACTTCCACTAGTTACACCATCAGTGTTGTACAAACACTTCCGCTAGTTACACCATCAGTGTCGTACAAACACTTCTGCTAGTTACACCATCAGTGTTGTACAAACACTTCCGCTAGTTACACCATCAGTGTTGTACAAACACTTCCGCTAGTTACACCATCATTGTTGTACAAAAATTTCCTCTAGTTACATCATCAGTGTTGTACAAACACTTCCTCTAGTTACACCATCAATGTTGTACAAACACTTCCTCTAGTTACACCATCAGTGTTGTACAAACACTTCCTCTAGTTACACCATCAGTGTTGTACAAACACTTCCGCTAGTTAAACCATTAGTGTTGTACAAACACTTCCGCTAGTTACATCATCAGTGTTGTACAAACACTTCCGCTAGTTACACCATCAGTGTTGTACAAACTCTTCCTCTATTCACACCATCAGTGTTGTACAAACACTTCCTCTAGTTACACCATCAGTGTTGTACAAACACTTCCTCTAGTTACACCATTAGTGTTGTACAAACACTTCCGCTTTTGACATCATCAGTGTTGTACAAACACTTCCACTAGTTACATCATCAGTGTTGTACAAACACTTCCGCTAGTTACACCATTAGTGTCGTACAAACACTTCCACTAGTTACATCATCAGTGTTGTACAAACACTTCCGCTAGTTACACCATCAGTGTTGTACAAACACTTCCGCTAGTTACACCATTAGTGTTGTACAAACACTTCCACTAGTTACATCATCAGTGTTGTACAAACACTTCTGCTAGTTACACCATTAGTGTTGTACAAACAGTTCCACTAGTTACATCATCAGTGTTGTACAAACACTTCAGCTAGTTACACCATCAGTGTTGTACAAACTCTTCCTCTAGTCACACCATCAGTGTTGTACAAACACTTCCTCTAGTTACACCATCAGTGTTGTACAAACACTTCCTCTAGTTACATCATTAGTGTTGTACAAACACTTCCTCTAGTTACACCATCTGTGTTGTACAAACACTTCCTCTAGTTACACCATCAGTGTTGTACAAACACTTCCTCTAGTTACATCATCAGTGTTGTACAAACACTTCCGCTAGTTACATCATTAGTGTTGTACAAACACTTCCGCTGGTTACACCATTAGTGTTGTACAAACACTTCCGCTAGTTACATCATCAGTGTTGTACAAACACTTCCGCTAGTTACACCATTAGTGTTGTACAAACACTTCCTCTAGTTACACCATCAGTGTTGTATAAACACTTCCTCTAGTTACACCATTAGTGTTGTACAAACACTTCCGCTAGTTACACCATCAGTGGTTTACAAACACTTCTCTAGTTACACCATTCGTGTTGTACAAACACTTCCGCTAGTTACACTTCTTGATTCTTCTTGAGCTTTCCACATGCTGTCAACTCTATTTTCAGGTTAAATTTGAAGACAAGTCAAAGATCTTGGAAGTGAATGTTTATCAATTGTTTATCAACTTCAAGAAAGCTCTGGAAGAATTCACTGGTTTACACTGCAGCTTGTTCCAAATATTTCATGTTGAGAGACTGAATGGAGAAGAGACAGATACGACTCCACTGAACCAACTAAATATTGATGGGACGACACTGTTTGCATTGGGCATAAATGATGGGGATTTAATTAGCTGTGAAAGGCTTGATTGTGGCACAGAATCTTTAGAAGGGTAATTAAAATTAATGAAATATTTTATTTGCCCTTTTTCACAAAGTGAAGTGAAGGCTGTATAGGTATCACGCTGTCCATAACATCGCATCATGTCCTGTCACGTTTGTAATACTTGCATTTATCAAAGAGTTTTGAATGGATTGTTCCCAAATTTCATATACACCTAACAACTTATGACACTCTGTATCATCCATTGTTGATTGCCTGATTTATTACAGAATTATGGCCCTTTGTTTGACTTTAATATTGTATAATGAACTTGCATTTCTCGATCAATTTCCAATGGATTGTTCCACCTTGATAAACACCTAACAACTGATGACATTATGTCACTCTATATCACCCATTGTTGATTGCCTGATTTATTGCAGAATATGGCCCTTTGTTTGACTTAGAATTTGCCACTTTAATATTGTATAATAAACGTCCATTTCTCAACCAGTTTCCAACAGATTGTTCCCAACCTTCATATACACATGACAACTGATGACATTATGTCCTTCTACATTCACACATTGTTGATTGCTAATTACAGAATTATGGCTCTTTGTTTGACTTAGAATTTTCCACTTTAATATTGTATAATGAACTTCCATTGATTGTTCCCAACCTTCATATACACATGACAACTGATGACCTTATGTCTTCCGCATAACACATTGTTGATTGCCTTATCATTCCCCTGATTCACAAGGTAAAGTGGGGGCTATATAGGAATCACGTTGTCGATAATGTCGCGTTGAATCATGTCGCTTAACACATTTTTGTCTCGTCGCGTCGCATGTCATCGCTTAAATCATATACACATAACAACTGATGACCTTATGTCCCTCTACATCACCAATCGTTGATTGCCTAATTTATTACAGAATTATGGCCCTTTGTTTGACTTAGAATTTAAGTGGGAGTATTTGTCACCTTAAGTGGAAGTTCTAGTTTATTACAGAAGTATGACCCTTTGTTTGAATTTTCACACTAATATTGTTTAATGTCCCTTTAACACATTTTGTCCCTCTACATCACACATCGTTGATTGTCTTATTACAGAATTATGGCCATTTGTTTACTTAGAATGTTCCACGCTGATATTGTATAATGTACCGTAACACATTTTTATGCCCTCACCACCGAATGGTGTGGGGGCATATAGCGTTAGCCCAGTCTGTTCATCCGGGTGAGTTTCCTTCAGTTTGTGTGTATATCTCCTCCCATAGTTTTCAACCGATTGTTTTGAAACTTTACTGGTTGGGGGCCACTTTCCGTCCAAGCCTAGTTTCCGTCATTCTCTTTTAAAAACTGTTTTTACACTGCAAATTATTTATGCAGAGTAACTAATTGACATTGACAGTTGATGTTGTAGATGTTTTAATTAATCACAGTACACTTTGTAACAAGAAATTCAAAAATGTTGAAGTTTCTCTTCGAAATATTGAGCCATTTCAGTACTGCATTTAATATAAAGAGTGCAAAATTGTGCATCCTAAGTTTGCTCTCATGCTTGAGCCAAACGCATACTCTTGTCAATAATGAAACTTTGAAGGAATACTATTTGCTGTGTTTTGTGTTGTTTTAGACTTTTCTTTCGAAAGGAAAGGTCCTACGTAGCCATGTACCATTCGATTAACAACAGCACATTGTACATACAATATATAGCGGAAATTCAAGAGTTGCGTTTCTTTTTTGTTTAAGTATATGTATTATTTACGTATTATAATTAACCTGTTGTAAAAATATTTGACATAAAGTATACTTTAAAATATAACATCTTTGTATCATGTTCACATGGCTTTATTTTTAGACAAAATTTAGACGAGCTCGTAGCTGGTATAATGGAAGGACCGATTGAGATGGTGGGAATAGCCGGACGGGATGGCAAATTGTTGGCCAGTTCTGCCGGTTTTGAGCCGTCAAAATATGAAGTTTTACATCTAGTAAACTGTTTACAAGGGAAGGATGGTACACACGCGACATGGGACGGTCAAACAGTTTGTGGTACTAAGTATTATCCTATGCGCTTTACTGGCTATGATGGATTCCTTGATCTGTTTTCTGCGAAAGACGTCAAGAAGTTGGCATGTACAGTCTGTGAGACAGCAAGGGGTGTAATTGTTGCTATAGCATTATTAGGGGCTTTTCCACAAGCCAAAGAATACATAGATGAATACAGGAGTCGCATGAATGGAACAGGGTACATGATTGTTACTTACCTCTTAAAACAATTTTACTCTTCAATAAACCTGAAATTCAAGTTAAATTTGTGCATAATTTTGAAAAATTTACGCTAAAAAAAAATTCAGCTTTGATGTTTAGTTGGACGTTATTCATTTACACTCCAATACTGCTAAACAGCTCAGTACATTTAAAGTTAGCTTACCTGCTCTAAGGACTACGATCATTTTGTCCCTTAGTAAACTTGGGGATCGCTTTAATCGTCAATAGCATCAGCGTCACATTTTCATTTTTTCCTTGATTCCATTTCAATTTCTTCTGAAGGATTGTACGCACCATCTTCAAACTTTACAGTTTGATTGTCCTTGGTAAGAGAGAGGATGACCCCTATGGATTTTTGGGTCAGTAGCTCAAAGGTAACGGTCATGTGACCTTTTTATGAAAATTGGATTCCATGCATTTAAAAACAAATGACTGCATGGATTGAATTCATAATTGCTATGTAGTAAAGTATACCCCTATTGATTTGGGTCTGAAAACGTCAAAGGTCAGTGTGAGTGACCTTTTTCTTGTTGAAAATATGGATTAGCAGTATATTGTTAGCTCTACTGATCAGAGATGCGGTGTCCGTCATCCGTCCTTAAACTTTTTTTTGTTGTTGCTATCACACTTTAGTTTCTGGTCAAAGTAACTTGTAAAGGACTCGTATTGATTTTGGGGTCAGTAGGTCACAGGTTTAGGACCTGGGATCCTCGAATAACAGTTCTGATGTTCTGCTGAATGAGCTTATTTGCCAGACACTACTTTGGGATTCTGTTATAAATCTGTGAAGCACAACATACTCCTCACCAATTAGAATTCGTTCCCAGATCTCCAGAGACATAGAGAGTTCAGGGTCCTGCGGGGATCGGCACATTGGGTGAACCAACCCAGGACTCTAAAAACTACCATTTCAAGTCTCTTTTGGTTAAGCTATTGATAAGCTAAACAGACAGACATTTTTACTTGTCGAAAGTTGCTTTCCCATTTCATTACCATTAATTTTATCTCACTACATTCATTTTCACCAAAGGTGTCTTTTTTTTATCCAATGAGTTTAAGTAAAAGAACAGTCGCAAAATTAGTATTTATTACCTAACACACATACGCTATTAAACTTCAATGTTGTCAAGTAACCTTTCACCCGGCGCCCTTTTGTAAGAGTAATCATGACAAATAAATGACTTTTGATACAAATGTATGTTACATGGATAACATGTCCAAAATTAACGTAACTTACATGCGCTTAATAAAGAAAGATTCCATATCATATTAAGTTCTGTTTAAATGTATCATATAATATATCATGCAAATAATTGGGACTAAGTTTTTTACAGTCTACTGTTTTCATCTCATTTGCATAAACAAGCAAGCTTTTACAAATATTCATGGCTTGAATTAGAATTTTATCAGAAGTTTCAAATCTTGGAAGCCCATGTGGTTCCCGGGGGCCCCCGTTTGGTCATGGGGCAAAGAATAGGGCCACTGCAGATCCCTTTGGAGGGGTAGGCAGAGGGGTAGAATCCCCCCAAATTCATGTTCATTTTATCATTTTTTGTTCATGTTCATTAAAGGTCTTCATCATGATCCCTGCATTGTTTCAGGTGCTATCTCGCTCGCATCAAAAGAGCAGTGGCAGAAAAACAATAACGTGGCTCCAGCGTAAATGGAGTTTCTACGATAGAATTTGCAGCAACTCTGCAGTTCAGGGTGAGAAGGTTCTAGGCCCATTTTCCATATTTTATCTCGATGTACATGGAAGATGAGCCTGGCATGTTCATGCCTGTTAGGCGCCATATAACCTTTTCATGTGTTGGTGCGCCTTAAAACCCCAATTCAATTCAAATCTTGGACAGCACCATATCGATAAATGATATAAGGTAGTGTGTGCAGGTATAATAAGAAACCAAAATAGAGCACCAAATATTTGATAAATGATTATTATATCCAATTTGTTGGCAGCTGTTTCACAATAGCACCTCTGTAGCCGAGCGGTTGACGACATTGCGTAGTGAACCTTCTCGCTTCTCATCGCTGTGCGTTCAAGTCCCACTGGGAGCCCAACTTGGGAGGAAATGGCGATTTTTAATGATAGCGGGAGGTGTACAGTACTGGTTCTACCCAGGAAAAGTGGGTGGTTTGCCTCCACCACAAAAAATCGACCGTCATATATAACCTTACATGTGTTGAAAATGACTTAAAACACCATTCAAACAATACAAACAAAGCAGCTGTTTCATGGAATGTTAAAGGACTTGCCTGAAATCTACAGTCTCTTTGATGTCAAATTGATAAAAAACAAAATCTTACATGCAATAGGCTCAAGACGTGTTGTTCAAATCTCTCTGACTTTCCAATAAATGAATATTAATTTTCTACCTGAAATTGAGCATATGAAAGCATTATGTTAAGAAGAAATGCAAATTAAAAACTTTAAGTAGTATAAAACATATTTTTATGAGAAAATGTACTTTGAAAGTTTGCACTAACCAAGGGTTAAGCTAACCGATCTTTGAACAACTGGGCCCAGTAAAAGTAATATTGCTACCGATAGATACCAAGGGGTTGATTGCGAAATTATTCTAACTATACATAAGAATAAAAACAAGATACAATAGGTCTGCACTGAGCCTCGAATGTGGAATTGCTCGTGTTGAATGTAGTTTTGGTTGTTTCAGAAAACCCAAAGTGAAGCACTATCGTACGCTGATAAGTGCCATTGAAGAAAAGTATGCCAACCATCCCGTCGTAGATGACCATGGCAATATAACGATTCCTGTGCCAAGAAATGGACCCAAATTTGGACCGGAAGGTATGCAAAACCAGATAAATATTCATAAATCAAATTATTCATCAATCAAAATGAAGCCAATATATATATAACGGGATGTCCATATGGAAATGTTTAACATTATATAATGTAACAGAAAGGAATGCACATATAGAAATGTATAACAGTATAAAATGTGTAGCAATATGAAATGTGTAACAGTAGTGAATGCGCATATAGAAATGTGTAACAGTAGTGAATGCGCATATAGAAATGTGTAACAGTAGTGAATGCGCATATAGAAATGTGTAACAGTAGTGAATGCGCATATAGAAATGTGTAACAGTAGTGAATGCGCATATAGAAATGTGTAACAGTAGGAAATGTATAACAATATGAAAAATGTAACAGTAGTGAATGCGCATATAGAAATGTGTAACAGTAGGAAATGTATAACAATATGAAAAATGTAACAGTAGTGAATGCGCATATAGAAATGTGTAACAGTATGCAATGTATAACAATATGAAAAATGTAACAGTAGTGAATGCGCATATAGAAATGTGTAACAGTATGAAATGTATAACAATATGAAAAATGTAAAAGTAGTGAATGCGCATATAGAAATGTGTAACAGTATGAAATGTGTAACAATATGAAATGTGTAACAGTAGGGAATGCGCATATAGAAATGTGTAACAGTATGAAATGTATAACAATATGAAAAATGTAACAGTAGTGAATGCGCATATAGAAATGTGTAACAGTAGGAAATGTGTTACAGTAGGAAATGTATAACAATATGAAAAATGTAACAGTAGTGAATGCACATATAGAAATGTGTAACAGTATGAAATGTATAACAATATGAAAAATGTAACAGTAGTGAATGCGCATATAGAAATGTGTAACAGTAGGAAATGTATAACAATATGAAAAATGTAACAGTAGTGAATGCGCATATAGAAATGTGTAACAGTATGAAATGTATAACAATATGAAAAATGTAACAGTAGTGAATGCGCATATAGAAATGTGTAACAGTATGAAATGTATAACAATATGAAAAATGTAAAAGTAGTGAATGCGCATATAGAAATGTGTAACAGTATGAAATGTGTAACAATATGAAATGTGTAACAGTAGGGAATGCGCATATAGAAATGTGTAACAGTATGAAATGTATAACAATATGAAAAATGTAACAGTAGTGAATGCGCATATAGAAATGTGTAACAGTAGGAAATGTGTTACAGTAGGAAATGTATAACAATATGAAAAATGTAACAGTAGTGAATGCGCATATAGAAATGTGTAACAGTATGAAATGTATAACAATATGAAAAATGTAACAGTAGTGAATGCGCATATAGAAATGTATAACAGTATGAAATGTGTTACAGTAGGAAATGTGTAAAGTATGCACATATAGAAATGTGTTACATACCAGTAGTTCTCATCGAAAAATGTGTAACAGGATGCCTATATACCAATGTGTTACATTTTGTAGTATTTTGCACTTGTAGAAATGCGAAACACTATTTGGACATGTATGACAGTATACTCATCTGGCAGTATGCTCAACTGGCAGTATGCTCATCTGGCAGTATGCTCATCTGACAGTATGCTCATCTGGCAGTTAACATTAGTGTTAATTCACTCTTGTGCATATTTGTACCTACATGGAAAACCCCACTTACACCAATTCCAGATATAAAAAATTCAACAATTGACTATGGCTTCAGATGGTGGCCACAGTCATTAAGTATACTGTAGTTAAATACAATTCCAAATTCAAGAAAGAACAATACTATTCATGGAAATGCTGCATTTGTAATTAAAAAATATTCAGTCTTTGAATTTTACGACATAGTGACAAATGGAAGTTTTACCATTTTTTTTCCCCAGGAAAACTCGGCATCCCACTGCAGTTGACAATGCATAAGTATAAAATCAATGAGGCTGGTGACGGGCAGAAAATAACAGAGCTATGTGGACATGTCAAGGAATTAGACCTGACCACAAATATGATCTTTGACTGGAAAGAGGTATAATTTAGTCATTTTATTTGTATTTTTTCAAATTTATTGTTTATACAACTGTTTGTTTTTTTCGCAAAAATTATGGTAAAGTTTTTCCTTTTGGTAATTATCTGCTATAGTAGCCACAATGATGTTCTTACATACATATGAACATATAAGCATCCGAACGAGCATAATATACGCAAGAAGCAACTGTTACCAAAAGTAGGGCACCATGCCCAACTTTTAATGACATTCTGAAGTTATTTTATAAAAGGTTAGCATTTGCATGATATCACATCCAAGTCTTATACATGGCTGTGCTGTAACAAAGCGCACTTCATGTAGTCACAATTTTACATAGAGTTATATATGAATTTGTTTTAATCTTCTGTGAAACTACAAGATGTAGAGGTATAATAGTTTGCATGTAGCATAAGCTTATGGTCCTCTACCAAGTTTGTTCAAATGATGACACTGAGGTAAAATTAGGCCCTGCCCGGTCACAGTCTTTCATATAGAGTATAAAGGAAATTTTAGAAAACAAATCTCTGAAATTACAAGAGCTAGAGATCTAATGGTTTCCATGTATCGTAAGCTTACGATCCTCTACCAAGTTTGATCAGATGGTGACCTAGGGGTCAAATTTGGAACCGCCGCAGGGTTCACATGTATTACATAAACTTATATTGGGAAAAAATCGAAAAAGTTTGTTCAAATAATAACGTTTGAGTTAAATTCTGCCCTATCGCAGGGTCACAGTTTTACTTAGAGTTAAAAGTGTAGAGGTAGATGATAATTTCCATACGCTACAGGACATCATTTGCATATTCTATTCTATTCTGCCGAAACGTCATCAGTTTATGCGTAACACACAGAGTTGTCGTTCCTTGCAATCGGCGTAGCCCTGGGTAAGCCACATTGCTTTCAGTTTGTTTTCTGTTATTGTCTCCAACAGTATATAATAAAATAATAATTTGATGTATTTTGTAAAACTAAAACATTGCTGGCTACCCGTATGTCATGTTATTATGGTTATATTGCATAATCCAGTCAAAATTTAGGAGATAACAACTATGGTATATGCTTTCGTGGGACCGTTGCTGTAGACTGTAGTGTATGGAATGATGCTGTAATGTATGGTAGGCCAAATCAAATCAAAAGTTATCATCCAAATGTTGCAATGTCATTCAGCCGATTGCTCCATCAGTAGTTTATTTACATGAAATCAGTGATAAAACCTTCATCTGCATTGTAAAAAAAAAGGCATTCAACACAAATTATACATCAACACATGTGGCTAGCGGCCCTATTGTTTACATAGCAACAGTGCATTATTTTCTGGTTAACAAAATGTCAAGATTTTGAACATACCGAAGCTCGATATACACACGAGGCGGGATCCCGAAGAATGACGGGATTGGCCGAGCATTCACGATTGGTTGTTTTTCGGTCTGTCATCATCCATTCATTAGCTAAACATTGTGAACATGATAACTTCAAATATCTAAGAGCATTAAATATCAGTTTTCTTTCTCAGGTGTTCAAGATACTAAACTACATACCATGTTTACAAATCCTCAACCTGTCCATGAACTATCTAGACGATTGCACGTGCAAGGAGGTCTCTGGAACATTCCCAAACCTGCGAGACCTCATTCTCGGCATGACTTCTGTTTCCTGGGCATCTGTTGCCAAACTACTACAGTGCTTTCCAGGGTTTGTTAACCTAAATTATAAATACGTTTATGGCGGATATTTTCTCATAATTAATGTTAGGCCAGAAAAAAAATATCGGTGTTTCTGGTTACTCAGTTGAAAAATTTAGGGTAGGTAGGTATTTTTTTCTTTTCTTTTTTTTTTTTTTTTTTTTTCATGGATGTCAAAACTTAATCGGATTCTATTTTAATATATATAGCATCCTTGCTAGAGGCTTAATTAAGTTTTAATTCAAGAATGACACAGCCTAAGTGTCCTATCATGCTGACGCACACAAATCATCTTTTTATTGCAAATATTTGTTTGATTTTTGACATCACGCTTAGTATTTATACCATTTTTCAGTCTTCTGGATATTTTTTTTATATAAAACCACATACCTATAAATAACAAATATATAGGATACTGTGAAATGTATATCTGTTTCACGAGGCAGTGCGGAAATTAATGGTATTTTTATACAATTTCTTATTTAATAGAAAAACTATTATAATCCCATATTGCCATTTATTTTAATATGCATCTTTGCATGTATTCTTATCAAAATCTATGAATATTTGAAAGAGATGTTCGAAGAAAAAGTTAAGGTGCTACGTGATAATTTGGCCACTTCATAGTTTCATAAAGAAAGTCTCCAATATGTTTGTTATTCTGTCATAAAACTAAACTTTTAATAATATTAAAACTGTCATTAACACGAGTCGTACATTAAGCCTGTCAGTTTTTTTTAGCTCTACTGATCAGAGATCAGCAGAGCTTATGCCGTGGTGCGGCGTCCGTCGTCCGTCTGTCTGTCCCTCTGTCTGTAAATTTTTTTTTGTAGCGACTTCTTCTCTGAAACTACTGAATGGATTTTCATGAAACTTTACAGAAATGTTGCCCATGAAGTCTAGTTGATCCTAGCAAAAATTCATGTTGATGTGAAATCCAAGATGGCCACCAGATCTAAAAATAGGTTTTTAAAAAACAAGTTTGTAGCGACTTCTTCATGAAAACTATAAGTGATATTGATATGGGACTTTTTCTAAAATGATCAGCATGACATGATGTTGGTCCTTGTCGAAAATCGTTTTGATTCGACGTTAAACATGGCTGCCAGCGGCCATCTTTGTTTACATAGAGTTATATAATGAAAACTTGTAGCAACTACTCCTCTAAAACTACTTGACGGATTTTCATGAAACTTCACAGGAATGTTGCTCTTGATGTCTAATTGATCCTAGCAAAATTTCAGGTTGGCCGGAAATTCAAGATGGCCGCCACGGCTAAAAATATTTTTTCAAAATACAAGTTTGTAGCGGCATCATGTAAATCTCAACTCTCAAACTTAAAGACAAAGATTGAGGACAGTGAAATCAGGTCAAAAGACGCTCTTTCAAAAGCAAATTACAACGAACAGTATTCTCGCAAGAACACCATTAAGATAATGGACATAATAGAGAAAGAAAATGAAGCAGAAGGTGACCTTTTCGCCTCTGCTACAAATTTATTCCAAAAACAGGGAATCACCATCAACCCCACTAAGATCTTGGCCATTCACAGAATCCCTGGAAAGGCAGGGCACCCCAAGCCTGTCTTGATGAAATTGACAAACAACACTGAAAAGACCAAAATCATGCGATTGAGATCAACATTCAAAGGCATGGGACACCGCCTAGTAGATGACGTGACCAAGCACAACGCAGAGCTCATCAGACGTCTCACTGCCCATGATTCCATCGAACAGGCATGGTACTTCAACGGGTCTGTCTATGGGAAAACTACATCTGGAAGACGCCACAAATTTGACATGTTTGACAATATCAGTGATGTGATTAATCATTAAAACTATGGATACATGTGTGTAAATACATGTATTGTTTCATGATATTGAACACTTAGACAGTTAAATCCCCTGCACCCTTCCCCTGAATCTGCCGTTACATAATATTTTGATTTGTAACTAAGCAGGTAATTATGCTACCTAGAGAACAAAGTAAGACTCGGACCATGTTTTACAGTTACAATACTTTGAGTGACAAAGTGACCATATGAACATATAATTATTGATAAGTTGACCCAATTGTGTAGCTTACTTATTATGTTTCCATTTGGGATTATAAAAACTACTCTACAGTTTGGTGAGTACAATTGTTTATATGTGTAGGTCTATATTATGTACACTGTCACATGTGTGGAGTGCGTGTAGATGTATGCATGAATACGTATGTTTCCCTCTAGTAAATGTACATGTATGTGTACATGAGTATGTGTATGTGTGGTGAGGTGGAGGCTGTGGGGGTGGGACTGTTTCTTTCTTTTTTTTTCTTTTTTAGACCTCAGTTTTTCACAAAATATATGACAGCTCTATATATATATGCGTATAATTATATCAAGTACTGAGCATAGAATAACATATCGTTTCATGCAGCATAGAGATGTCATAGTTGTCAGAGTTGCTGATTTGTCTTTTCTTTTCTTTTTTTCTCCTTATTATGTCAGAACTGCCGTATATTATTTATTATTATTGTTAATACATTTTTATTTTTTAAAGATAAAAGTTAACTCATATTTGTTTATTAATATTTTAATTTTGTAATGACTTATGATAACGCATTAAATGCATCGAAGTTATCCTGGTCTTCATATACAAAATATTTAAATTAATAAAGTAATTCAATTATTTACCCTAAATGCTTTCTATAAAACATATGAAACATCTTTAATACTTTTTGTATAAAATCTCATGGAATTATTTTTACTCTTCTTTAAATCAGATTTTTTAAAAAAAGTCATTATTATTTTGGATGGATTAGTTGATTTGATAACTAATGGATTGGTCATTTGATCTGATTTACTGGGTGGCTGATAGAGTGATTGATTGACTGAATGATTAATTGATTGTAAATGGATAGACTGATTGATTGATTGATTACTGAATGACTGATTGATCCATTGATTATTTGATTGATTGACTGAATGACTGATTGATCCACTGATTGATTCATTCATTGATTATTTGAGCGATTATTAATATTTGAATGGTTTACAATATGACATAGATACCTCTTTGCCATTACCGTTTTTTCATGTTTTCCTATATTATAAACCTCTTTTAATAGAATAAGACCGATTTATAAGTGCTGATTTGTCATTATATATGCACAACACTTAGATTAGTAGACATGCAGAAAAGTTTTGAATTCTGCATTTACTTAGTTTTCTTTTTGTACTCTGGTGTTACCTCCATGCCCACCACACATTGTTTTTCAATTTATGTAAATGACTAATGTGAAAATATTATCTGTTAATTGCCAAGGTCTTGGATCGGCAGAAAAACGCTTAGATGTTTTTAATTACATTAAATCTAAAAAATGTCAAATATATTGTTTACAAGATGTACATTCAACATCGGCAACAGAGAATTTGATTCGTGCACAATGGGGCAGTGAATGTGTTTTTAGCTCTGGAAAATCAAATGCCAGAGGAGTAGCCGTTCTATTCAGTAAAGAATTAGACTTCAAAATTCACAATTATATTTCAGACCCAGAAGGAAATTTTCTTATTATAGACGTATCTGTGGATACCAAAAGGTTTACATTAATCAATCTTTATGGCCCAAATCAAGATTCACCTTCTTTTTTTAGAAATATCATCTCAAAAGTGGAAGATTATGAAAATACTGATCTTATTTTTTGTGGTGATTTTAATTTGGTCCAAGATAGCAAGCTTGACTACTATAATTATAAACACATTAACAACAAAAATGCACAAAAAACAGTGTTAGACATTATGTATGAAAACAATTTAATTGACCCTTTTAGAGAATCTCACCCTAACCTGAGAAGGTATACATGGCGCAAAAAAAATCCTCTTAAACAAGCTAGACTTGATTTTTTTTTGGTTTCTGACTCCCTTCTTTCATTTATAAATAACTGTATAATTGATACCAGCTATAGGTCTGATCACTCTATGACAATACTAAACTGTAGCTTTACACAATTTGTGAAAGGCAAACCCTTATGGAAGCACAATAATTCCCTATTAAAGGATTTAGACTATTTACAAACCATTAACAACAAAATAACTGATATTAAAAGTCAGTATGCGTGCCCTGTCTATAATATGGAAAATATTGATAATTTGCCAAATTACCAAATACAGTTTGTGATAAATGATCAGCTCTTTTTAGATACTTTACTTATGGAACTTAGAGGAAAGTCAATTTCTTACTCAAGCTACAAAAAGAAGCAAAATGATGAACTAGAAAAAAAACTTATAAAACAAATTCAAATAATAGAAAATGATCTGACACCTAGTAAGACCGCCTTACTTCAACAGTTAAAAGATGAACTTCAGAAACTGCGAAAAATAAAAATGAATGGAATTTTAATTCGGTCACGTGCAAATATAATTGAAGAAGGAGAAAAGCCAAGTAAATTTTTCTGTAATTTAGAATCCCATAATTTCACTAGTAAAATTATATAGTTATAACTGATCAATTTAAAATTTTGGATGAAAAAAAATCATTTTATGAAAACTTGTATTCCAACAAGGACTCAGAATTAAATAATGTTGATCTCAATCAAGATTTTTTTAACTTCAAAGTACCAACCCTTAATGAACAAGAATCAAAATCTCTGGATGGCTTTCTAACATATGAAGAAGCATCCCGTTCTCTATCATCCATGCATAATAACCGTTCACCCGGAACAGATGGCTTTGGAGCAGACTTCTTTAAAGTGTTTTGGAAAAAAATAGGTCATTTTATTGTTCGAGCTATCAATTATGGTTACACAAAAGGGGAACTTTCAATAACTCAGACAGAAGGAGTCATAACTTGTATTCCAAAAGATAACAAGCCAAGACAATTTTTAAAAAATTACAGACCCATATCTCTTCTCAATTGTGCCTATAAAATAGCCTCAGGAGCCATAGCATACAGACTTAAAGCTGTATTACCTAAACTTATTAATGATAGTCAAACTGGTTTTATTGCAGGGAGATATCTTGGTGAAAATACTCGTTTAATATATGATATCATGCAATTCACAGAAGAGCAAGATATAGCAGGTCTTCTATTGTTGGTTGACTTTGAAAAGGCATTCGACTCTTTATCATGGTCTTTTATCTATAAAGTCTTGACGTATTTTAAATTTGGTAATTCTCTAATATCATGGATTAGATTATTTTACCATAAAGCAAAACTAGCTGTTAACCTCGGAGGGCATTTATCCTCATTTTTTTCAATCGGTAGAGGCTGCCGTCAGGGTGATCCGATCTCGCCATATATCTTTATTTTATGTGCAGAAATACTAGCAATAATGATTAAAAATAATACAAAAATTAAAGGAATAACCATTAACAACAAGGAACATAAATTATCACAATATGCCGATGACACATCAATTCTTCTGGATGGAACGGATATTTCTTTAAATGAAACACTTCATGTACTATCTTATTATGCAGAAATTTCAGGCCTTAAAGTAAATTTCGACAAAACTCAAGTTGTTTGGATAGGAAAAAAAAGATTTAGTTCAGAAACAATTAAAACACGATGGAAATTATCATGGGGAAAAAATGAATTTAGACTTTTAGGAATTAATTTTCATGTAGACTTAAACAAAATGATTGACATAAATTATAATCATAAAATACTAACAATAAAAAATCACATTAAGCTTTGGAAACGTAGGTACCTAACTCCTCTTGGAAAAATAACAGTCATTAAAACTTTATTAATACCAAAACTCAATCACTTATTTATGTCTCTCCCCAACCCAAATGAGTCGACGATTAAACTTATCAACAACATTTTATATGAATTTTTGTGGGAAGGTCCAGCGAAAATCAAACAAGCTGTCGTAATCAAACAATATTCTGAAGGTGGTTTAAATATGACCAACTTGCAAGCTTTTATCTTTGGGTTAAAAGCATCATGGATAAAACGACTCATTAGCAATACAAGTAGTAGTGGGTGGCACCATATAGTCACTAACACTGTCAATATTAAAAATTTATGTTGTTTTGGAAAGAGGTACATACAGCAAAAATTAGTTACAATGAAAAACATGTTCTGGAGAGATGTTTTAAAGGCTTTTTATAATATCATAGAAAATAATACTATATCAACAAATCAACATTTTCTGGCAAGTCCACTATATTATAATACAAACTTGGTTATAGGAGGTAAAACCTTTTTTATGAAAGAATGGTATGACAAGGGAATTTATCTTATAAATGACCTTTTTAACACTGATGGACGTTTGTATTCCTTGGATGAATTTAGTACCATATATAAACTTAAAACAAATTTCATGACTTTCAATGGAATTATAGCAACAATTAAATCCATGGCAGGTAACAAAAAGATAACATACAGGGACATAACTCAGAAATTATTCGAACCAACACTGCCATTAAATATCACACCATTCTTAAAAACAACAAAAGGAAGTAAAGAATTTTACTATATACTTAATAAAAATACAGAACAACCTTCTTCTAAACTTAAATGGGAACAAAATTATAACATAGAGCAAGAAACATGGAAGGAAATTTATATGGCACCTTTCAAATCAACCTCTAGTTCTACATTACAGTGGTTTCAACTTAGAATTATCCATAGAATTTTACCTACAAGAAAATACTTGCATACCATAAATGCAATAGATAGCCCTCTATGTCACACCTGTCACCAGGAAGAAACATTGGTCCATTTGTTATGGTCTTGTCCTGATACACAGAACTTTTTACATCAAGTAAATAATTGGTTATACACTAAAAGTGTTTTAATTCCATTCACTGAGGAGTTATTTATTTTTAACATTGGTAATAATATGTCTACAGCTGATCTCAGTGTAATACTTGAAATCAAGTACTATATATTTTCTTCTAAACGCCTAAATACACCACTCTCTATAGCAGCCTTCAAAAACAGACTTGTGTATTGTTATAAAACACTTAAAGAAATAGCCATTATGAACAACAATCTAGAACCTTTCTACCAAAACTGGCAAAAATACAAAGATATTTTCGAACCTTCCTAAAATAAACTTATTACAAAATGAGTTTTTGTAAAATTTTGTAATTCACTGTATGAAATATTCACCAAATAATGGGATAAAAGATAATAATATCTGAATAAAAAGTGTTTACATAGGCCAATTTAGCTGAACCAAGACCGCATCACTTTTAGAGTTGATATCATTTTAATCAATGCTCATATGTTTCCTGTTGTGAGGGGCTGCATGGGGGTTAGCATACAGAGTAAGAAAACTTAGATCTTCACTAATTTTTTTTCTATTGTTTAACATGCTAAAATACTTCCCCTTAATAATAAAAATATTAACTGCATCGATTGCAACATGTAGTATAACTATTTGTTTACATTTTAATTAATAATGATAATATGCTTGTACTTTATGCTCATATGAATCTTTAGGAATTATTAAGATATATATCATTATATTTGTAAGGTGTGCGGTGGGATGGTCCTCCCCGACCCATCACACACCTATTTACGGGGAGAATAAACGGGTCACCCAAGTGGTGATTGAAAAAAAAAAGAAAAAAGTTTGTAGCGACTACTTCTTGAAAACTATAAGTGATATTGATATGGGACTTTTTCTAAAATGATCAGCATGACATGATGTTGGTCCTTGTCAAAAATCGTTTTGATTCTACGTTAAACATGGCTGCCAGAGGCCATCTTTGTTTACATACAGTTATATAGTAAAAACTTGTAGCGACTACTCCTTTGAAACTACTTGACAGATTTTCATGAAACTTTACAGGAATATTGCTCTTAATGTCTAATTGATCCTAGCAAAATTTCAGATCGGCCAGAAATTCAAGATGGCCGCCACAGCTAAAAATAGATTTTTAAAAAAGAAGTTTGTAGCGACTACGTCTTGAAAACTATAAGTGATATTAATATGGGACTTTTTGTAAAATGATCAGCATGACATGATGGTTATAAGAGTCAAACATTATTTTGATTCGACGTTAAACATGGCTGCCAGTGGCCATCTTTGTTTACATAGAGTTATATGATGAAAACTTGTAGCGACTACTCCTCTGAAACTACTTGACGGATTTTCATGAAACTTCACAGGAATGTTGCTCTTGATGTCTAATTGATCCTAGCAAAAAACAAGTCTGTAGCGACTACTTCCTGAAATCAAAATCAATCAGTAGAGCTTCAAGGTCATTGACCTCTTGTTTTAAAATGAATCACTGAATTTATATCAATGTATCCAAATGAAAAGAATCATAAAAATAGTAATCAAATCTAGACAAAAGAATATATAAATAATAGATGCCTTCAATCCCATTTTTTTTTTTTTGTGTGTTATTTGTTGAAAACAAACATATTTCAAGTTTTCCTGAAAAAATGTCCCAGAGTAATGTAATTATAGACAAGGTGTGAAGCTCTCTCTGGTCTCCGTTTTTCTGTGACAAGTCAAAATGCTTCGAAAAACGCGATCACTATGGAACAAAATAAATGTGAATGTATACCTAATTGGAAATCACGTTTTATGAAGCATTTTGACTTGTCACAGAAAAACGGTTTGATCAAGTAGTTTTCGGTTTTCGGTTTCGAGAATGACATACATCTGCGATTCCAACCAGCCCAGATTTGTAGATAATTCCCGGAATTTGGCCAGAGAAAAAAATGATGAAAGCAGTTAGGTATCAAATGTAGACTAGAGAAAGCAGAAGTTCTTACTTTGATTGGTGCTGGTACCCTCACTGAGAGCTTCACACATTGTCTACAACTACATTAATCTGGGACATTTTTTCCGGAAAACTTAAAACATGTTTGTTTTCAACAAATGACACTGAAATCTTTCTTTCTTTTTTCTTTTTTTTTTTAATTTTTAGCTCAACTGGCCAAAGGCCAGCAGAGCTTATGGGATGCCGAGTTGTCCGTTGTCCGTCCGTCCGTCCGTCCGTCGTTTACTTTTGTCTCGTTAAGACGATAGAGCCTTCATTTTTCATCCGATCTTTACCAAACTTTAACAGGTTGTTAATAGCAATGAAAGCTCGGATGAGTTCGAAAACCAGCCAGATTGGACAAGTAACAACGGAGTTATGGCCCTTGATTTAGTTAAAATGCTATATTGCTATATTTTGCCTCGTTAAGATGTTAGGGCCTTCATTTTTCATCCTATCTTGACCAAACTTTACCACATTGTTAATATCAATGAAAGCTCGGACAAGTTCGAAAACCAGCCAAATCGGACCAGTAAGAGCGGAGTTATGGTCCTTGATTTAGTTAAAAACGCTATATTGCTATTATTTGCCTCGTTAAGACGATAGGGCCTTCGTTTTTCATCCTATCTTTACCAAGCTTTACCACATTGTTAATATCAATGAAATCTCAGACAAGTTCGAAAACAAGCCATATCGGACTAGTAACAGCGGAGTTATGGCCCTTGATTTAGTTAAAAATGCTATTCGTTAATACGATAGGGGCTTCATTGTTCATCCGATCTTTACCAAACTTTATCATATTGTTAATGTCGTTGAAAGCTCGAACAAGTTTGAAAACCAGCCTTATCGGACCAGTAACAGCGGAGTTATGGCCCTTGATTAGGTAAAAATGATATATTTTGCCTCGTTAAGACGATAGGGCATTCATTGTTCAGCCGATCTTTACCAAACACTATCAGATTGTTAATATCAATGAAAGCTCGGACAAGTTCGAAAACCAGCCATATCGGACTAGTAACAGCGGAGTTATGGCCCTTTATTTAGTTAAAAATGCTATATTTTGCCTCGTTAAGACGATAGGGGCTTCTTTGCCTTACCAAACTTTATCAGATTGTTAATATCAATGAAAGCTTGGACAAGTTCGAAAACCATTCATATCGGACCAGTATCAGCGGAGTTATGGCCCTTGATTTAGTTCAAAATGCTATATTTTGCCTCGTTAAGACGATAGGGGCTTCATTGCCTTACCAAACTTTATCAGATTGTTAATATCATTGAAAGCTTGGACAAGTTCGAAAACCATTCATATCGGACCAGTATCAGCGGAGTTATGGCCCTTGATTTAGTTCAAAATGCTATATTTTGTCTTGTTAAGACGGTAGGGCCTTCATTTTTCATCCGATCTTTACCAAGCTTTATCAGATTGTTATGTCAATGAAAGCTCGATCAGGTTCGAAAACTTGCCAGATCGGACCAGTAACAGCGAAGTTATGGCCCTTGATTTTGTTAAAAAATGCTATAATTTGCCTCGTCATACGATAGGGCCTTCATTTTGCATCTGATCTTTGCCAAACTTTACCAGATTTTATGACTTTTTTTTATATTATTTATTTATTTTTTTAATTTTTTTTAATTTTTTTTTTATTTTTTTTATTGATTTATTTTTTTTCATAATTTTTTTTTTTCATTAGTTTTTTTTTATTTATTTTTTTGAATTTTTTTTTATTTTATTTTTTTTCATAATTTTTTTTTATTTTTATTGTCTCTACTGGCCAAGTTCGAAAACCAGCCAGATCGGACCAGTAATGGCGGAGTTATAGCTCTTGATTTAGTTAAAAATGCTATATTTTGCCTGTTTACGATGATAGTAACTCGCTTCAATGATGTTATAAGAGCCATATAAGCCAGTAGAGCGTCCACAGGCCCTCTTGGGCCTCTTGTTTTTTTTTTATGATAAAAAACTGTAGGGTCGGCGCCAAAAAATAGGGACGGACGGTAACCAGAAACACAGATATTTTTTTCCCCGGCCTTAGGTTAAACAAATTGACAGAATATCAGGTTTTGATAGAAAATATTTTCTGTAAGTTTGTTTTTTTCACGTTTAATTCAGTAAAGGCTCACTTCCAGTAGATTAGCTTTTTTAATTGAAATAGCAAATAATTAATTATGTATTTAGCTCTATTGGTCAAAGGTCAGTCGAGGTTATGCGGGGTGGATCTTTTTCCATCATTGTCTGTCAGTCATTCATAACGCAGCTCGTTGAGTAAACACGATTATGTTAATATATGTTTTTCATATAATTTGACATGAAACTTTGTATCTATAAGCATTGAACATCAAAGGAAATATCCTTTCAGATGATTCTTGGTTATTTCTATCAGATTTACAGAATACAATCATCACTTCCTCTATTGTTATAAGAGCAATGCTAGCAAGTTAGCCCTCCTGGACCTCTTGTTTTCTATTTCCCATCTATTCCAGCCTGACAGAATTGCATCTGAGTTGGAACAACTATGAAGATGTGTCTCTTCCACCGGACATACAACATACTTCCTTGACAAAGCTTTTCATGTATCAAAGTAACATCAAGCACTGGGCACACATATCGAGGCTTGGATCTGCGTTTCCAAATCTGGAAAATTTGAATATGAATAAGTCAGATATCATGACGCTGCCCGATGAACCAGTGTACAAGGAGTTCCCAGCATTGAAGGCACTGGATATGGGTGCATCAAAATTAGGTACTTGGAAAGAAGTTGAGAAGTTTAGAAGATTTCCAGTATTGACATCTTTAAAGATAATCGGTGTAAATTTCATTGAGGTAAGTGCCAGCTCTGTTTAGTATTCAGCTGACTTTGTTTAATATTCATCTGGCTCTGTTTCATATTTAACCGACTCTGTTTAATATTCAGTCGACCTGGTTTCAACCGACTCTGTTTAATATTCAGTCGACTCTGTTTCATATTCAGTCGACTTGGTTTAATATTCAGTTGATTGTTAGATATCCAGGCTCTGTTTAATATTCAGCCAACTCTGTTTAATATTCAGCCGGCTCTGTTTAATATTCAGCCGTCTTTGTTTCATATTCAGCCGGCTCTGTTTATATTCAGCCAGCTTTGTTTAATATTCAGCCAACTCTGTTTAATATTCATCCAGCTCTGTTTAATATTCATCCGGCTCTGTTTAATATTCAGCCAACTCTGTTTAATATTCAGCCAACTCTGTTTAATATTCAGTCGACTTTGTTTGATATTCAGCTGATTGTTTGATATTCAGCCAGCTCTGTTTAATATTCAGTCGGCTTTGTTTGATATTCAGCCAGCTCTGTTTAATATTCAGTCAGCTTTGTTTAATATTCAGCCGGCTCTGTTTAATATTCAGCCAACTCTAATAATCAGCCGGCTCTGTTTCATATTCAGCCGGCTCTGTTTAATATTCAGCCAGCTTTGTTTAGTTTAATATTCAGCCAACTTTGTTTAATATTCAGTCAACTCTGTTTAATATTTAGCCAACTCTAATATTCGTCCAACTCTGTTTAATATTCAGCCAACTCTGTTTAATATTCAGCCAGCTGTTTGCTATTCAGGCGGCTCTGTTTAATATTGAGCCAGCTCTGTTTAATATTCAGCCAACTCTGTTTAATGTTTGATATTGTAACATGTACCGATTTCGCTTAATATTTACAATTGTATATGCTAACAAGTATACATGTTTCAAACTAACTAATTGTTTGAGACAGTGTTAATTACATTTATATATAATGATTTTCCTTAAGCTTCTTGCTTCATGATTGGTTCTGAACAAAATAAAGTTCAAATGACTATTTGGTAACAAAATGAATCATTACATAATCAAGTATTAACTCCCACTTTTAACCCATTTCAAACATGCATCACAACCAAATCATTCCACTAGTTTGAAACCAACCTCATACAACATCAAGAATTCTCACCAAAATCTGTATTTCAAACCACTACACACCAGCTGAAACCTTATGATAGTCTACGACCGGGTACACTGTAATTGAAAGAGGTCGACTCGGCAACTTTGAGATTACACTTCAACTTTGAGAGTCCCTCTTTACCATCAGCTTGAACCAAAGTCCCAGAAGTCCCCTATACCAAATGTCTATCGTATCAAACATCAGCTTCAACCGCTATAAAATACGACACGGTACGCTGCATTGGTTCCAGAGGTCTCAACAACTCTGAGTATACACTGCAACGCTGAGAGGCTCTCATTACCAATGACTTCGACCAAAGTTCCAGCACAATACATGTGATACCTCACGGCGTGAGATAGAATCTCATGGAATTTTAACCCTCCTCCCAGCCCCACGGAATTGTGTGAAAATCTCCCTAAAAACGATCTCAAAACAGTTTGCAATTTTTATTTTAAAAGCCCAAACTTGTTTCTTGGTCTTAATCATTAAGATGCTTGATTTTAAATACAAACGTTTGTCTTAAGACTAAGCAAGCTTGGAGATGATCAAAACTTGTTTTGTCACATGGCTCTGTTGTTTTTATACTTTGACACCTCTTAGCTGGGGCCCAAGGGGTAATGTTTGATCGGCAGACAGTTTATCTAATCAAAGGATTAGCCTAGCAGCATGCTGTTGAAGTCATTAATGATGTAGGTAATTAATTGGATTATGACTTGAAACAAACTGCTATCATTTATATAGATGTGGAAAATGAAAATTATTGGATAGAGAAAACGAAAGTAGAATTTCTATTCCTCATGGCTTTTGGACAGTGAAAATAGGTATCTAAATAATAGTGTTTGATGATATTAAATGTTTGTATCATAATTGTCATTCAAATTTCATAATTATAAAAAATAATAATTCAAAAGCATGAAAATATAATATTTTTTAATGAAATTAATGTTATGACTATCTCCCTTTTCTAAAAGAAGTTAGTAAAAAATATTTTAAAACTGTATTTTATGGCATTCATTTATAATATCGGTAAAAAAAAAATACAACGCGCACACTAACATTTATGATTATTAAAAAAACCCTGATATTTGCTTGAATCTGCCTTACAAAAAACAACTAAAGTCCCAGATTGAGGTCCTGAAAATATCACATGTATGCAGCACTATCCTACAGCGAGCCATCGCATTCAACAACCTTCCGTGAGATGTACCAACTGAACCCAAATTGAAGTTCTCACGCCATTTTATACTCAATGCAAATGGCGTCTTTTTATTCATTGGAAGAAGTATTGTATACATCTCACCATCCGTAGGAATCGACACTAGTCGAACTCCCAGTAGGACTGGAACCCACCGTGGCAAGATGATAGAAGGTTTCATGGAACCCACCGTGGCAAGATGATAGACGGTTTCATGGAACCCACCGTGGCAAGATGATAGACGGTTTCATGGAACCCACCGTGGCAAGATGATAGAAGGTTTCAAATGTAGCGTCTTTACCATCTCAACCACAGAACGCTTTTCTCCCATTTCTGCTCATGTGAGATAGGCATTTTCCTCATGTGAGATAACTCTATCTTACATGACATGTGACTTACGACGTCATGACGTTACATCGACGTCGCCTTATTCTGGCATGTCATTGATTTTATACCGGTAATAAACACATAATGGGAGAAAAATAATAGGGAAATCTCGACCTCGGGATCAGAATTGCAACTAGGCACTCGGCAGAGCCTCGTGCCTGGTTGCAATTCTAACCCCTCGTGGAAATTTCTCTATCTCACATGGATACTCATGATGGATTCTTATATTCTTAAGGAATTCTAGTAAAATGGCAGTTTGTTTTTACAAACGGAAAAAAACTCATATAATACCATGAATGTAATTCATTGAAATGCAGAAATAAGAATGAGTGAACATTTCAGATCTTGGAGCGAAAGTTGCGCCGCCAGCTGTTAATAGCTTATCTGCCAAATATCTCCCTGCTGAACGGCCGTTCTGTGTCGGAAACCGAGAGGGAGGATGCAGAGAGAAGCTTAATCAGATATTACATGGACCTGGGGCAGACACCACAAAGGTACCTGAACATGCATAGCTGTAATCAGCAAGCCTTCTTGTTTACTTGCCCTTTAGTAAATATAAATTTGTTAAAATTAGGTCAATGTGACAACCAAGATGGCCACCATAGACAAAATGCTTTGATTACTTCTTGTACACAGGGAACCTAGTGCCATGTGGTCTAATCCTACTTGTTTCTTTTTTTTTTCACTACTTTTTTTTTTTTAAATTGTTTGCATGGGGTCATGGGTTTAAATTTTGGTTGTGGGTGTTTTTGTGTTTTACACTTGTAATAAAAGTATTGAATGGAATTTAATGATGAAACCCTTTGATATAAGAGCCATTGTAGCATGAAGAGCATCCACAGGCCCTCATGGGGCTCTTGTCCTTAATTATTATTAATGGTTGCTAACCCCTGGACTTTCAAGTTTGCCCATTTGAAGTTCCTGGGTTAAAATATGGCCGCCCCCCGGGGTCCAAAGTTTGTATATTGAGATTTTGCATGTTTTTACATAAACTTACATAGAGAAAAACTTAAACATCTTCATTCAGTCAAGTTACTGCATATTAGGCCTGTTCCAATAGTATTTTTTGATATATTGTTTTCTAAACTTCGACATTCTAACATAAAATGAAACACATCTTCTAGGATGTTACAAAATTTGCATTTCCTCTCATTTACTGGAATTCTTTCAGGTTTATTCCAACATCCTGCTTGTATTTCTAGTCTGTTCGAGGATATTTTGTTATGCCACTTCTAAATTTTACAAATATTAAGATAATGCAAGAAGGTTTAAAGTGAAAATGAGGTTTGATAAATAAATCAAGGTGCTAATTTTGAATTGATTGCAGTTTGTCCCTTTAAAAGTTCACTCATATGAAGACAATTTTTTCAGATATGAAGAAATGGTTGCAAAGCATGGGAAACTACTGCCCTTTCCATAGGATGATTTTGAATCAACAACGACTGTCAGGTTACTGGTAAGTGTCATTTAAGGAAATAGTTTAAAATATTATCAAATGCAACAGTGGATTATTAAGGATTATTAATAGTGGTACTTAATTTAGGCAAGCTAGGCAATGCAAGGTATTTAACTATGTTTTAAGTTTTAATTTATTGGTTTAATTATAATATACCATGCAGCAATTTTTGGTGGCCTTGTTTCAAGAAATTTTGGATAGTGGAGTGTGCTGTCCTTTGGACAGTTCTACAGTACTAAAATTAATGATCATGGATTTATAATGCGGTACAATACGGTATCGTATATGCCTCGTCTCATCTCCCTCTGAGGTTGCTGTTCCCAACATAAACATCATTTTGTTTTATTTCTTCTAGGTCAGGTTTGAAGACAAAGAAGAATATATGGACATCAGCGTTAAACAGACGGTCTCCATGTTGAAGAAATTCTTGAGTAACTTTACTGACCTACCACCATCAGAATTCAGAGTATTTTACGATACCGAGGGGACCTATTTAGACACAAATGAGATGAAATCCTTGAAAAATAAGGTGTTTTCCTATCATCTGAAAGATGGGAATGAAATATTTATAGTTAAAAAATAAGTGGGTCAGAGGGCAAGTCTGAAATTCAGTTTGGGTCATTTGTTGTCGAGACAAGAACAGTCTTGGGAATCCATTATCAATTCTAAGACTGTGCATGGAATAAAATGTGACTTAGCCAGCTGAAATAAATATTGATGGGTCTTCGAAATTTATCTATGTGTAAACTTTTAGCAAAATTACCATGTGTCTGTTTTACTGTTATTGTAGCAAGTATTTGAAGTTCCTATTTATATGTAGTTGTAGTAAATAACAAGATTCTGTGCAGTGTTTTGTAACAGAGGGAATTTACACATATATAAACTAAGTAGATAGTAAACCAAAGACGCCTGTCAGTTGGTGTGTGAACAGGTCGACTGAAAAATGCATTAAAATGATATATGAACAGGAAACGGGAACATTGTCAAAATTGAATGCCTTCTTCATCTGACTTGTAGAAAACTGCTAGAATTATAAACATATACGTTGAATATCAAGTTATCTTTAGTACTGGTATGCATTTATATTAAAAATGACCTAACAGTAGTACTGATATTCTGGTATATATATAGATATTCAACCCCCAGCGACCTTTTTGAATACTTGTATATATATATTCCACCCCACAGTGGCCTGTTTGCATACTGGTATATATATATATTCCACCCCCCACCGGCCTGTTTGCATACTGGTATATATATATATTCCACCCCCCAGTGGCCTGTTTGCATACTGGTATATATATATATTCCACCCCAGCGGCCTGTTTGCATACTGGTATATATATATATTCCATCCCCAGCGGCCTGTTTGCATACTGGTATATATATATATTCCACCCCCAGCGGCCTGTTTGCATACTGGTATATATATATATTCCACCCCCAGCGGCCTGTTTGCATACTGGTATATATATATATTCCACCCCCAGCGGCCTGTTTGCATACTGGTATATATATATATTCCACCCCCAGCGGCCTGTTTGCATACTGGTATATATATATATTCCACCCCAGCGGCCTGTTTGCATACTGGTATATATATATATTCCACCCCCAGCGGCCTGTTTGCATACTGGTATGTATATATATATTCCACCCAAGCAGCCTGTTTGCATACTGGTATATATATATATTCCACCCCAGCGGCCTGTTTGCATACTGGTATATATATATATTCCACCCCCAGCGGCCTGTTTGCATACTGGTATATATATATATTCCACCCCCAGCGGCCTGTTTGCATACTGGTATATATATATATTCCACCCCCAGCGGCCTGTTTGCATACTGGTATATATATATATTCCACCCCAGCGGCCTGTTTGCATACTGGTATATATATATATTCCACCCCCAGTGGCCTGTTTGCATACTGGTATATATATATATTCCACCCCCAGCGGCCTGTTTGCATACTGGTATATATATATATTCCACCCCCAGCGGCCTGTTTGCATACTGGTATATATATATATTCCACCCCAGCGGCCTGTTTGCATACTGGTATATATATATATTCCACCCCAGTGGCCTGTTTGCATACTGGTATATATATATATTCCAAACCCAGCGGCCTGTTTGCATACTGGTATATATATATATTCCACCCCAGCGGCCTGTTTGCATACTGGTATATATATATATATATTCCACCCCAGCGGCCTGTTTGCATACTGGTATATATATATATTCCACCCCAGCGGCCTGTTTGCATACTGGTATATATATATATATTCCACCCCAGCGGCCTGTTTGCATACTGGTATATATATATATATATTCCACCCCAGCGGCCTGTTTGCATACTGGTATATATATATATATATTCCACCCCAGCGGCCTGTTTGCATACTGGTATATATATATTCCACCCCAGCGGCCTGTTTGCATACTGGTATATATATATTCCACCCCAGCGGTCTGTTTGCATACTGGTATATATATATATTCCACCCCCAGCGGCCTGTTTGCATACTGGTATATATATATTCCACCCCCAGCGGCCTGTTTGCATACTGGTATATATATATATATTCCACCCCCAGCGGCCTGTTTGCATACTGGTATATATATATATTCCACCCCCAGCGGCCTGTTTGCATACTGGTATATATATATATTCCACCCCAGCGGCCTGTTTGCATACTGGTATATATATATTCCACCCCAGCGGCCTGTTTGCATACTGGTATATATATATATATTCCACCCCAGCGGCCTGTTTGCATACTGGTATATATATATATTCCACCCCAGCGGCCTGTTTGCATACTGGTATATATATATTCCACCCCAGCGGCCTGTTTGCATACTGGTATATATATATTCCGTCCCAGCGGCCTGTGTGCATACTGGTATATATATATATTCCACCCCCAGCGGCCTGTTTGCATACTGGTATATATATATTCCACCCCAGCGGCCTGTTTGCATACTGGTATATATATATTCCACCCCCAGCGGCCTGTTTGCATACTGGTATATATATATATTCCACCCCCAGCGGCCTGTTTGCATACTGGTATATATATATTCCACCCCAGCGGCCTGTTTGCATACTGGTATATAGAGGACATGAGTACTCATTCATTATTGAATTTATTAAGTGAGTTGGCAAAATGATCCTAATTTCTCAAACAATTTACGTTTTTTTGCCACTGAAGATTCTAGTTGCAATGAGATGTAACTTATGTTAGTATTGTCAGAATTGTTCATGCTAAAGACCTTTGGCTAAAGTAGCTATCCCGCCATCAAAGGCAAATTTTACAACATATGTACACCGTTTCTAAACCTACTGACGAAGAGGTATATCTATAACGTACATATTTTGAGAATCCAAACTCTATAGACACAATATAAACGGCTTTAACCAGCCAAGCCAAACTCCAAAACTGGAGTGTCACATTAAGAGTTGCCAACTCATAATTCATTTCACGTTTATTCAGTAACGGGTATTTTGAGGACCTGTGAAAAAAACTATACTTTTAAACTATACATTATTATATGACATGAACACCCGGACAGAGTTTTGATAAACATTATTTTAGTGTAATCTTGCAGTTATTTGGCAGGTTAGTTTCTTAAAACATTTGCCCCAAACAATGGTGCCAAGTTGGTATTTCTAGTGTTGCAGTAAATTGTATTTGTGGTCAACAACAAGTATGTAGAGGATCTTACATAAGGGCCTGTTTGTAGAGCCTAGAGGATCTTACATGAGGGCCTGTTTGTAGAGGATCTTACATGAGGGCCTATTTGTAGAGGATCTTACATGAGGGCCTGTTTGTAGAGGATCTTACATGAGGGCCTGTTTGTAGAGGATCTTACATGAGGGCCTGTTTGTAGAGGATCTTACATGAGGGCCTGTTTGAATAGGAACTTACATGAGGGCCTGTTTGTAGAGGATCTTACATGAGGGCCTGTTTGTAGAGGATCCTACATGAGGGCCTGTTTGTAGAGGATCTTACATGAGGGCCTGTTTGTAGAGGATCTTACATGAGGGCCTGTTTGTAGAGGATCTTACATGAGGGCCTGTTTGTAGAGGATCATACACGAGAGCCTGTTTGTAGAGGATCTTACATGGGGGCCTGTTTGTAGAGGATCTTACATGAGGGCCTGTTTGTAGAGGATCTTACACGAGGGCCTGTTTGTAGAGGATCTTACACGAGGGCCTGTTAGTAGAGGATCTTACATGAGGGCCTGTTTGTAGAGGATCTTACATGAGGGCTTGTTTGTAGAGGATCTTACATGAGGGCCTGTTTGTAGAGGATCTTACATGAGGGCCTGTTTGTAGAGGATCTTACATGAGGGCCTGTTTGTAGAGGATCTTACATGAGGGCCTGTTTGTAGAGCCTAGAGGATCTTACATGAGGGCCTGTTTGTAGAGGATCTTACATGAGGGCCTTTTGTAGAGGATCTTACACGAGGGCCTGCTTGCAGAGCCTAGAGGATCTTACGTGAGTGCCTGTTTGTAGAGGAGCTTACATGAGGGCCTGTTTGTAGAGGATCTTACTTGAGGGCCTGTTTGTAGAGGATCTTACGTGAGGGCCTGTTTGTAGAGGATCTTACATGAGGGCCTGTTTGTAGAGGATCTTACATGAGGGCCTTTTTGTAGAGGATCTAACATGAGGGCCTGTTTGTAGAGGATCTTATATGAGGGCCTGTTTGTAGAGGATCTTACACGAGGGCCTGTTTGTAGAGGATCTTACACGAGGGCCTGTTTGTAGAGGATCTTACATGAGGGCATGTTTGTAGAGGATCTTACACAAGGGCCTGTTTGTAGTGGATCTTACACGAGGGCCTGTTTGTAGAGGATCTTACATGAGGGCCTGTTTGTAGAGGATCTAACATGAGGGCCTGTTTGTAGAGGATCTTATATGAGGGCCTGTTTGTAGAGGATCTTACATGAGGGCCTGTTTGTAGAGGATCTAACATGAGGGCCTGTTTGTAGAGGATCTTACATGAGGGCCTGTTTGTAGAGAATCTTACATGAGGGCCTGTTTGTAGATCTTACACGAGGGCCTGTTTGTAGAGGATCTTACAAGAGGACCTGTTTGTGGAGGATCTTACATGAGGGCCTGTTTGTAGAGCCTAGAGGATCTTACATGAGGGCCTGTTTGTAGAGGATCTTACATGAGGGCCTGTTTGTAGAAGATCTTACACGAGGGCCTGTTTGTAGAGGATCTTACATGAGGGCCTGTTTTTAGAGGATCTTACATGGGGGCCTGTTTGTAGAGCCTAGAGGATCTTACACGAGGGCCTGTTTGTAGAGGATCTTACATGAGGGCCTGTTTGTAGAGGATCTTACACGAGGGCCTGTTTGTAGAGGATCTTACATGAGGGCCTGTTTGTAGAGGATCTTACATGAGGGCCTGTTTGTAGAGCCTAGAGGATCTTACATGAGGGCCTGTTTGTAGAGGATCTTACATAAGGGCCTGTTTGTAGAGCCTAGAGGATCTTACATGAGGGCCTGTTTGTAGAGGATCTTACATGAGGGCCTGTTTGTAGAGGATCTTACATGAGGGCCTGTTTGTAGAGGATCTTACACAAGGGCCTGTTTGTAGAGGATCTTACATGAGGGCCTGTTTAATATTGAATTTATTAAACAATACAATAATATGATACAAGGTTGTGCCGAGCATTACATCAGTTTTATCCAAGTTTAATACATTCAGTATAGACACAAATGTGAAGTTTTATTTATCACGTAACTCCAATAATGCCACTAAACTGTTTATTAGTATAGCTGCCTATATATACAGAGGATATTTGTTGTTTTGGAGTGAATAACAGATTTGATTTCATCGAGAAGTGTGAAAACTTTATATTTTCACAAATGCGAAGCATGATTGAAAATATTGAAGTTTGATCACTTTGAGATGAAATAAAATGCGTTATTCACGACAGAACAACAAATTTTCTTTTTATTTTATGCTTTATAATCAAAATATACTGCAGTTTGCAGAAAAAGAAATAAAAAATTGACGTCATTGGCTTTGTATGAAAAAATTGCTGTTTGTAATTCCCCATAACTTCTAAACTACTTAACCGATTTCAATAATCTGCGACTCATTTTCTTAGTTATTTCCAATCCAATGATATACTTCTATAGCAACTTTCGGAAAAAAAGTTTTTGAAAAAAAAGTAGTTTCGGCAGTGAAAAAATAAAACTATATTTCACACGTATGAAATACCACTTTTATTTCAATGCTAAATCCACTATTTCACTGCTAAGCATAAAATAAAAAATGTTATATTGTTGTTGTGTGATGTTGTATGTTGCATTGGTCTACTCTGTGCCACACAATGGAGCTGCCTATATATATATATATGTTATATCATTGTGTTGATGTTGTATGTTGCATTGGTCTACTCTGTGCCACACAATGGAGCTACCTTGACGACTTCCGTAATCTGATGTTTGTAACTAGTTACAAAAGGGAAGAGACAATCTGAAGGGAAAAGCTTGAGTGATGATTTGGCATACTGAACGGTGTATGATGATATTTATGTCATGACTTTGCGCCACTCCCACAACGCAAAGCAAGTGATCAAATATAGCCTAACAAGATGTTCTTTCTGAAAATATCTAGGCTGAAAATGGGACGGACCGAGATAAGAAGATAGAACAAAATTATTCGTTTTAAAGCTAGTGTTGGATTAGTGTAGTAGCTAGGAAGAGCTCATCAAATACAATTGAATGTTCGACCAATTTTTAAAAATGTAGTTGAAATATTTTAATATTTACAAATTTATTGATTGTTACAATGTACATGATTTGTTATAAATGCTATAATTTTTAATGATAACATGTTGCATGCTTTTACATTAGTTAACATTTTGTTATTTTATGTAATAATGTCTGTTTCTTTTTATGTTAATGAAATTGTTTTATCACATAACGTCCCTTGTTAGCAGTGTCGAACACCCATTTAATATTCTATTGTATGACACACATGTAATACAACCTGGAACGATTTTGATTGGTTGAGTTAAACCTGTAACACTATGCAAGTTTATTAACTGAAACTATTTTATTTATTACAAATTCACCCAGATCTGCGTCATAAACTTCTTATTTGTGACAGCTTATAAAAATAATGCACGTTATACAAAACATTGTTGTTGGTTTGTTAAAAAGTTGGCGTAAACTGCTATTTTGTAAAGAGGTAAAACACAAACTCTTTTATACGCAAAGTTATGTGTGAGACGAGACGTTGCGACCAGGGTTTCTAAAATCGCCGGTTTATCGATTCCCAGACCGAAATCTGTTTCTCCGGACCGTTTTTCTTTTCAAAATCTCTGTTTAAATCGGTCCCAGATATTTTATCTATCGGTCGTTAAAAAATCTACAATTGCCCTTCACACTCCTTCTAATATCCTAAAGTATGCCTTGCGGCAATATTCTTGATCCATAACAGGATTGTTTGTCACTCACTGTGCGAAAGTAGGTCAATTTGGACTAAACCATTACTGATAGTAGGGAGTTTTCCGGAAAAGTCTATAGCCAGGTAGCATGCCTTTGATTAGACTGCTCCACAACCATCATTAAAATATACTTGTTTGAGTGAACGAGACATGCGCCGTGGAGCAGTCTAGCCTTTGATGTGTGATCAGTGAAAGTATATCACGCGTTCTGTCGGTTCACTGAAGCGAGTGTTACCGTCTGTAATTTCTTTGATATACCGTTAGTCGTAAGGTGTTAGCCTGTTTGCTTGTGTCGGTTTGTTAGCTCTACTGGCCGAAGGCCAGCAGAGCTTATGGGATGGCGAGTTGTCCGTCGTCCGTACGTCCGTCCGTCTGTTAACTTTTGCCTTGTGAACACTCTTGGGCCTTCATTATTAATCGAATCTTTACGAAACTTTGCCAGTGTCTTTATATCAATGAAAGCTCGGACAAGTTCGAAAACCAGCCGGATCAGATAAATTTCACCGGAGTTATGGCCCTTGTTTTGCTGAAAAATGCCATATTAAGCCTTGTGAACACTCTAGCACCTTCATTTATTATTTAGTCTTTACCAAACTTGAACAGATTGTTATTATCAGTAAAAGCTTGGACAAGTTCGAAAAAAAAAACGTCGGATCAGTAACACCGGAGTTATGGCCCTTTTTTTTTCTGAAAACTGCCATTTTCTGCCTTGTGAACGTTCTAACACCTTCATTTATTATTTGATCGTTACCAAACTTGCACAGATTGTTAATACCAATGATAGCTTGGACAAGTTCGAAAATCAGCTTAATTGGTTCAGTAACACCAGAGTTATGGCCCTTGATAGGGCCTTCATTTTTCATCTGATCTTTACAGAACTTTACCTGATTGTTTATATCAATGACAGCTCAGACAATTTTGAAAACCAGCCAGATCGGACCAGTAACAGATGAGTTATGGCTTTTGATTTAGTTAAAAATGCTATACTTTGCCTCGTTAAGACGATAGGGCCTTCATTTTTCATGCGATATTTATGAAACTTTACTAGATTATTAATATCAATGACAGCTCGGTCAAGTTCGAAAACCAGCCAGATCAGACCAGTAACTGGAGTTATGGCCCTCAAATTTAGTTAAAAATCCTATATTTTGCCTCAAGACGATAAGGCCTTCATCTTTCATCCGATCTTTAAGAAACTTTACCAGATTGTTAATATCAATGAAAGCTTGGACAAGTTCGAAAAACATCCAGAATGGACCATTTACATCTAAGTCATGGTCCTTGATTTTCTGAAATATCTATATCTTGGCCTCATTAAGACAAAAGGGCCTTCATTTGGCCGGATTTCAATGAAACTTTGCAGGGATGATCAGTACCAAGCCCAGTTGTACATAGTCACGGTGTTCCAGTTGAATGATTTTGGCGGAGTTATAGCCCTTTAAAGGTTTTAATACACAAACTTTGTTCTGACTAGTTCTCTTGAACCCCTGGCCAGATTAAACAAAACTTTTTAGGGATGATCAATTTTATGTCTAGTTTTGCAAATCATCGCCATGTTCCGGTTGAATGATTTTTGGCGGAGTTATGGCCCTTTAAAGGTTTTAATACACAAACTTCGTTCTGATCTACTTCTCCTGAACCCCTCGCCAGATTTCATTGAAACTTTGCAGGGTGATCAGCACCAAGCCTAGTAGTGCATGTCGTCGTCACGATTGGGTTTACAGATATTTGGCAGAGTTATGGCCCTTTAAAGGATTTTGATACCACTTTTTAGATCACCTGAGCCGAAGGCTCAAGGTGAGCTATTGGGATCACTCTGCGTCCATCGTCCGTCGTCCGTCCGTCGTTAACTTTTCTTCAAACGACTTCTCCTCAGAAACCGCTTGGCTAATTTTGACTAAACTTCATATGGATGATCCTTGGATGAATGCTTTTTAGATTTATTAAAATTAGGTCAGCACGACATCCAAGATGGCCGCCATTACCATATATGGTCGAAACCTTAAAAAATCTTCTTCTCCAGAACCGCAGGACAGATTTCAACAGTTTTTCTTTTAAAATGATCGCCAATGCCTAGACTATCAGATTTGTTCAAATGAAGTCCCCGGGGTCAAAAATGGCCGTGCCCCGGGGATCCAAAATTTGTATATTGAGATTTTGCATGTTTTTCATATAGACATATAGGAAAAAACTTTAAAAAATCTTCTTCTCTGAAACCACAGGGCACAGAGCTCTCATGTATTACATGTAGCATCAGCTTATGGTCCTCTACTAAGTTTGTTCAAATGGTGACCCTGGGGTCAAATTTGTCCCCACCCCGGGTGTCACAGTTTTACATAGACTTATATAGGGGGAAAAAAATAAAATCTTCTCAGAAACTACAAGAGCCAGAGGTTTGATATTTTGCATTTACTATAAGCATATGGTCCTTTACCAAGTTTGTTCAAATGGTGACCCAGGGGTCACATTTGGCCCCACCCCGGGTGTCACAGTTTTACATAGGCTTGTATAGGGAAAAACTGAAAAAAATCTTCTTCTCTGAAACTACAAGAGCCAGAGGTTTAATATTTTGCATTTACTATAAGATTATGGTCCTTTACCAAGTTTGTTCTAATGGTGACCCTGGGGTTACATTTGGCCCCGCCCCAGGGTTCACATGTTTTACATAGACTTCTATAGGGAAAAACTTAAAAAATCTTCTTCTCCGAAACTGCTTGAGCCAGATGTTCAATATTTTGCATTTTCTACAAGCTTATGATCCTTTACCAAGTTTGTTCAAATGGTGACCCTTGTGTCAAATTTGGCCCCGCCCCGGGGGTCGCAGTTTAACATATACTTATATAGGAAAAAATTTAAAAATCTTCTCTGAAACTACAAGAGCCAGAGGTTTAATATTTTGCAATTACTATAAGATTATGGTCATTTACCAGGTTTGTTCAAATGGTGACCCTGGGGTCACATTTGGCCCCGTCCCGGTGGTCACAGTTTTACATAGACTTGTATAGGGAAAAACTTTAAAAAAAATCTTCTCTGAAACTACAAGAGCCAGAGGTTTAATATTTTGCATTTACTATGCGCTTATGGTCCTTTACCAAGTTTATCAAAATTGTGACCCTGGAGTCACATTTGGCTCTGCCCCAGGCGTCACATGTTTTACATAGACTTGTACAGGGAAAAACTTAAAAAATCTTCTTCTCTGAAACCACAAGGCACACAGCTCTCATATAATACATGTAGACCTTGGGTCACATTTGGCCATGCCCCAGAGGTTACACTCTAGTACCTTCATTTTGTCTTTGATCTTTACCAAACTTTGTCAGTGTCTTTATATCAATGTTGGTAAACAACAGAGGCCACATTTCTTGGACAATCTTAACTAAACTTGCACAGAGTGTATATGATCATAAGATTTCGAAGAAGTTCGATAATGGACAATTACTCAGGTGATCGATATAGGGCCATCTTGGCCCTCTTGTTTTTTTTGGGCTAGTTTTCCCGAACCCCTGGCTGGATACAGACGAAACTTGACAAGGATGATCAGTATCAAGCCTAGTTGTGCTTATCATCGCCATATTTCGCTTGAATGATTTTTGGCAGAGTTGTGACCCTTTAAATGTTTTAATACACAAACTTTGTCCAGATTAGTCTCTTCTGAACTCTTTGCCAGATTTCAGCGTCTCTTGGCGAGGATGATCAGTACTAAGCCTAGTTGCACCTATCATTGCCACGTTCTGGTTGAATGATTTTTGAAAGACTTATGGCCCCTTATACATAAACTTTATCTTGAGCAAGTAGAGCGTTCACAGGCCCTCTTGGGCCTCTTGTTTTTTTAAGTGGCCAAAGCTAGGACTGAAATTTGTTTGCATCATTAAAAAAAATTAAAATACCGAGATGTGTTAATTGTTTGTTTGATTTTTTTTTTACAATTACTTTAAGTATAATATTAATGACATTAATTAAGGAAAGTGATCAAACCTACCGTTTTTTTTTTAAGTCGGACCGAAATTGTTTGCATTAGTCGTAACATTTGGTATTAATTAAGCTAATTGATGAAAAACGATATTACTCAAAATTTATGTAAAATCATATATATAATCCGCTAGTCCGGGCGTGTTAGTCCGCGTTTTATACCTACCCGGTTTATTAGACACTTCCGGTTCTATTCCTCAAATGATCAACAATTTTAATATTGAGTGAAAATTATTCATTATTCATTCAGTAAAGCGAAGACATGATGTCAGTCATTAAAATGTACAAATTGTGATAAAGTAAGTTATAAATAATACAAATATAATACAAACATACATTTTAAGTAGTTTTAAATAGTTCTCTATATCAATGACTAAACGGGAAAAAATGCATGGTGCAGCTGACATGGTGGGTAGGGTACGGCGATTTTAGTGATTTTTTCAAAATAAGTGCGATTCTTACGGCAGTAAAAAATCTGGACCGATTTGCATTTTAAAATTTTAGAAGCCCTGGTTGTGACGTCACATATTTTATGACGTATTGGCGCTAAAGTGTGTCTGATTTCATGGCGGTTCTATGTCCATCTGAATTAATTTTTACTAATTTGATTGCAATGTTATGTGATAAAAAGGATCTTAAACTCGTTCCCATTCCATATAAGATTTATGAAACTCGTTATGAATTATTTTTAATTTTAACTTGCCAAAAGGCTCGGCTCGTTAAAATTAAAATAATTCATAACTCATTTCATAAATCTTATATGAAATGGGAACTCGTTTAAGATTCTCTATATATTATGATTTGATGGGGAGAAAAAAAAGTCCCTGGACTTTACAAAATCTTTGTAATTTGGTATGACGCCGACATGAAAAATAAAACTGGAAATCAATTACTGAGGGAGTGTTGCTCAACTTCTTTTTACCCAGATATCGTACAATTGTTGGTCCAAATGAGTAAAAATGTCCAAGTGAGTAAAGAAATCAACCTTCATATATGGCCTAACATGTGCTAAAAAGGATGTAAAACACCATTCAAACAAACGAAACCAAGTGAATAAGTTGTTCAGCCGTAATTATTCCAGCGAAAAAACATTCTATAATTATTTTCGAAGAAATTATAGCGACCGTCTGTCCCATATTTTCTTGTTTTGAAGGTATTCCAGTTCATATATGTTTGTTTTCATCGTCGGAAGACAGTCGTATTCAGTTATTTTGATTCGACAATTTTTACTGCAGTTATGACCCTTTTGAGTCTTATTAGAATCTTCTGGCTGCAACTAGTCATTCAGTTTTCCAAAACATTTCCCCAAATGGCGAACATTGGTAACACTGTTACTATCTTGTTAAAAACTATTTTATTTTAAAAAACTTCTTTTTTTTTTTTTTTTATCAATAACAGTTTTAAAAGATTGTGTCATCTCAGAATCTAATGAAAGACATATACAGGTAAATAATATATTAACATGAAAATAACAATTATTAATTATATTCCTTTATTACAAAAAAACGTTTTCTCTCATTGCCCTCTATCATTGTGTGAAATTTCATTCCAGTCCCGTCAGTAGTTTTGAAGTTATACACTGGACAAAAATTATAAGTATAAAATTACAAAGGGCAATAACTACAACTTAAGTAAAGATAGAGTTATGGTTCTTGCCCTCTACACAGTATCTAAAAATATATTCTTCCGAGATTATTGCGACATTAGGTTTTCTAAATAGTACGCCTTAGTACGGCTGGCCCACTCAGCTCAGTCGGTAGCGACGTGGACTATTGCGACGTTCTGTTATTATTACCCGTGAGTGTAATTTTAGTGTGGGTTCAACCCCACGAATCTGTACATCTTTTTTTTGTACCGCTATTGAATTCCGTCAATCTTGTTTTATTTTTCAGTAAATATTCAATGGTGTGTTATGTTTGTCAACGCAATTATTTTGTGTTTTTATAAGCTAAAAGCTATGGACATTGTCTCTTTCAATACCGAGTGTAGACTGCTCCACAATGTTTGACTGAAATGTGACATGCGCAGTGAAGCAGTCTACAATTTTGTAGGCTGAAATCTGATATGGCTAATCGTAAGGTCAATCTGATGTGACCTCCAATGAAGTGTCAGTAGTAGTGTAGAGTATCATAGCGTGATAAAGGGTCTGATTTTAATGAGACTTCCTCCCTTTGCCTCCATCATTATGTGAAGTTTCATTTCAGTCCCAGCAGTAGTTTTCAAGTTATGCTCCAGACAAGAAGCGGGATGGATGGAAGGACGAACAGCGACCATGTGCTCCACCGAAACTATAATCTCCATAATTCATGAAGGATTGCAATCTGTCTTTGAACTTTTAAGAATATCCTTGCTGAAAAAAAGCACATGGCAGGCAACACAATGTTCTGTGGGAACACTCTTCTAGCTAGGTTCTGAGATGTTTAAGGACTCCCTTATTCTGTTACAGTCTCTCAGCATGAAATAAGGTTAGATTTGGAACTCTGGAGAAGAATTCTGAGAGCATCAACTAGAAATTGTACCACAGGTCAAGCATGAACCAACATTAAATAATGGAAGGGGCCACCAGATGGGCATGAAACAATCATTGTATAATGAAAGGGGCCACTAGATGGGCATGAAACAATCATTGTATAATGAAAAGGGCCACTAGATGGGCATGAAACAATCATTGGATAATGGAAGGGGCCACTAGATGGGCATGAAACAATTGCTGAATAATGGAAGGGGCCACTAGATGAGCATGAAACAATCATTGTATAATGAAAGGGGCCACTAGATGGGCATGAAACAATCATTGTATAATGAAAGGGGCCCCTAGATGGGCATGAAACAATCATTTTATAATGAAAGGGGCCACTAGTTGGGCATGAAACAATCTTTGTATAATGAAAGGGGCCACTGGTTGGGAATGAAACAATCATTGTATAATGAAAGGGGCCACTAGATGGGCATGAAACAATCATTGTATAATGAACGGGGCCATTAGTTGGGCATGAAACAATCATTATATAATGAAAGGGCCACTGGATGGGCATGAAACAATCATTGAATAATGGAAGGGGCCACTGGTTGGGCATGATCAAATCATTGTATAATGAAAGAGGCCACTGGTTGGGCATTAAACATTGTATAATGAAAGGGGCCACTAGATTGGCATGAAACAATCATTGTATAATGAAAGGGGCCACTGGTTGGGCATGAAACAATCATTGTATAATGAACGGGGCCACTAGGTGGGCATGAAACAATCGTTGTATAATGAAAGGGGCCACTGGTTGGACATGAAACAATCATTGTATAATGAAAGGGGTCACTGGTTGGACATAAAACAATCATTGTATAATGAAAGGGGCCACTGGTTGGGCATGAACAAGTCTTTGTATAATGAACGGGCCACTGGTTGGGCATGAAACAATCATTGTATAATGAAAAGGGCCACTAGATGGGCATGAAACAGTCATTGTATAATGAAAGGGGCCACAGGTTTGGCACAGGTTGGGCATGAAACAATCATTATATAATGAAAGGGGCCACTGGTTGGACATGAAACAATCATTGTATAATGATAGGGGCCACTAGATGGGCATGAACAAATCATTGAATAATAAAAGGGGCCACAGGTTGGGCATGAACACATCATTGTATAATGAAAGGGGCCACTAGTTGGGCATGAAACAATCATTGTATAATGAAAGGGGCCACTGGTTGGGCATGAAACAATCATTGTATAATGAAAGGGGCCACTAGATGGGCATGAAACAATCATTGTATAATGAAAGGGGCCACTGGTTGGGCATGAAACAATCATTGTATAATGAACGGGGCCACTAGTTGGGCATGAAACAATCATTATATAATGAAAGGGGCCACTAGATGGGCATGAAACAGTCATTGAATAATGGAAGGGGCCACTGGTTGGGCATGAAACAATCATTGTATAATGAAAGAGGCCACTGGTTGGGCATTAAACATTGTATAATGAAAGGGGCCACTAGATGGGCATGAAACAATCATTGTATAATGAAAGGGGCCACTGGTTGGGCATGAAACAATCATTGTATAATGAACGGGGCCTCTAGATGGACATGAACAAATCATTGTATAATGAAAGGGGCCACTTGTTGGACATGAAACGGTCATTGTATAATGAAAGGGGCCACTAGGTGGGCATGAAACAATCATTGTATAATGAAAGGGGCCACTGGTTGGACATGAAACAATCATTGTATAATGAAAGGGGCCACTGGTTGGACATGAAACAATCATTGTATAATGAAAGGGCCACTGGTTGGACATGAAACAATCATTGTATAATGAAAGGGGCCACTGGTTGGGCATGAAACAATCATTATATAATGAAAGGGGCTACTGGTTGGGCATGAACAAGTCATTGTATAATGAAAGGGCCACTGGTTGGGCATGAAACAATCATTGTATAATGAAAAGGGCCACTAGATGGGCATGAAACAATCATTGTATAATGAAAGGGGCCACAGGTTTGGCACAGGTTGGGCATGAAACAATCATTATATAATGAAAGGGGCCACTGGTTGGACATGAAACAATCACTGTATAATGAAAGGGGCCACTAGATGGGCAAGAACAAATCATTGAATAATAAAAGGGGCCACACGTTTGGCACAGGTTGGGCATGAACACATCATTGTATAATGAAAGGGGCCACAAGTTGGACATGAACAAATCATTGAATAATGAAAGGGGCAACAGGTTGGGCATGAACACATCATTGTATAATGAAAGGGGCCACTGGTTGGACATGAAACAATCATTGTATAATGAAGGGGGCCACTAGATGGGCATGAACAAATCATTGAATAATGAAAGGGGCCACAGGTTTGGCACAGGTTGGGCATGAAACAATCATTATATAATAAAGGGGCCACTGGTTGGACATGAAACAATCATTGTATAATGAAAGGGGCCACTGGTTGGGCATGAAACAGTCATTGTATAATGAAAGGGGCCACTAGATGGACATGAACAAATCATTGAATAATTGATAAGTAAAATCTGTATAAAGTTTCATGATCATAGGCCAATGTTTTGCCATGTTATGAGCTAGGTTAGGTTGCAGGTTAAAGATTTTTGTAGCATGGTCACCGAAATTCTGTTGCACAGGACTGGTGTAAATCATTGAACTGAAAATACATCTGTCAGTATAAATCGTGTACTATAACTACCAGTTATTGGAAGATGGAGTATGCTACAAAACAAACAGTGTATGGTCTCATCTTATTTGTTGATTTAAACACCTCAATGTTTAAATCAACCAACTTGTTGATACCATACTCTATTACATAAAGAAACAAGAAATGTCACGAAGTGACACATGCCCCCAAGTGGTTTTGACCTTTGACCTCTAAGTGTGACCTTGGAGCCAAGGACCTGGATTTTGCATAGGACACATCTTGCTGCTATGAGCACTTGTGCCAAGTTATTTGAAAATCCGTCCATGAATATTAAGAGTTATTAACCGGGCATGAAAGCACTTCTTTTTGACCTTCCATCTCCAAATGTGACCTAACCTTGGAGCCATGTGTACACGACACGTCTTGTTGTGGTGAGCACTTTTGCCAAGTTATTTGAAAATTCCCCCATGAATGTCAGAGTTATTGACCGGCCACGATTGTACGGATGAACGGACGGCCGGTTAGATTACTATATATGCAGCCCTTCGGGGGCAAAAAAAAGGGCATAAGGCCAAAATGAAATTCAGACTTTTTGGACAAGACAATGGCATCGAATGACTGGTAGAAAGGTACTGTATAAAATGTCATGACTATAGGTCAATATCTTGCCAAGGTATGAGCTAGGTCAGGTTTTAGGTTGAATTTTATGAGAAGGGGCACAACTCTGCCAAAATAAAAATCGGAGTTATTGGACAGACGTGTAATAACATTTCTTGGGGTAAGATGAAGATGTATGTGAAAGAAATATAAAAAGATCGGACAGGGAAAGTAGCATTCAAGGAGGACAGTAAACCACAAAACACAGAAACAAACACGCAAACAGACAAACAAGAAGTTTCATGAACATATATGAAATACTTTTAAGTTATGGCCAAGGTTAGGTTGCAGGTTAAAATGTGAAAGATGGACGACAGACAAAGTGATACCTAAGTGACTGCAATGCTTAGCAACGGCCACTGTCTGGTCATAAACCAACATTGAATAATGAAAGGGTCCATGAACCAACATCGAAAGGGACCACAGGTCAGACATAAACCAACACTCGAAACTAAAAGGGCCGCAGGTTTGGCATGGACCATCATCAAAACAACTAAAGGGACCACAGACATGACCTGAACCAACATTGGGCAACTAAAGGGGCCACAGACATGACATGACCAACACTGGACAATTAAATAGGCCACAGCCATGAACCAACACTGGCCAACTAAGGAGGCAACAGGTCAGGCATATGCCAACATTGGACATCCAGAGGTCACAGGTCAGGCAGGAGTCAACACTGGACAACTAAAGGGGCCACAGGCTGGACGTGAACCAACATCAGACAGGTAAAGGGGACTCAAAGGGCAAGAATCAACATCTGACAACTTGAGGGGCCGCAGGCTGGGCATGAGAGAACACTGGACTACTTAAGGGGCCTCAGGTTGGGCCTTACCAACATTAAACATCTAAAGGGACTACAGTTCAGGCATGAGTGAACTAAAGAGGTCACAGGCTAGGCATGAGCCAACATTGGACTACTAAAGGGGCTTCAAGTCGGGCATGAACTAACATTAAACATCTAAAGGGGCCACAGTTCAGGTATGAGCCAACTAAAGGGCCCACAGGTTGGGCATAAATCAACATTGGACTTTAAAGGGGCCACTAAAGAGACCACAGGTCAGACATAAACCAACATTGGACGTCTAAAGGGACCACGGGCTGGGCATAAATCAACATTGGACTTAAAAGGGGACACTAAAGAGACCACAGGTCAGACATAAACCAACATTGGACATCTAAAGGGACCACTTGCTGGGCATGAGCCAACATTGGACAAAGGGACCACAGACTGGGCATTATCCAACATTGGACAAAAAAAGGGACAGAAGGCTGGGCATAATCCAGCATCAGACAGGTAAAGAGACCACAGGCTGGGTATGATCCAGCATCGGACAGGCAAAGGGACCACAGGCTGGGTATGATCCAGCATCAGACAGGCAAAGGGACCACAGGCTGGGCATGATCCAGCATCGGACAGGTAAAGGGACCACAGGCTGGGCATGATCCAGCATCGGACAGGTAAAGGGACCACAGGCTGGGTATGATCCAGCATCGGACAGGCAAAGGGACCACAGGCTGGGCATGATCCAGCATCAGACAGGTAAAGGGACCACAGGCTGGGCATGATCCAGCATCGGACAGGCAAAGGGAAGCACAAATAAAAGAGTACAAATACAATCAAAAATCAATGTTTATTTCCTCATATGTTTAAGATTTGACAAGTACCCATTTTTGGTAGATACTTATTCCGTCCACTTTGGTGCACATGAACATAGCACTACATGCATTTATACATAATTTATGTCCTCAATAGCAACAGCAAGAAATAATAACATGGTATACTGGGAAAGCAGTATAAATAAATATAAACACAGTCTTAGCAAGTTTGAAAAGAACACATTAACAAACAGGTGGTATAAAAAGTTTGTATTCAATTTTTCATCAGAATATGTAACGTACCTGTCTGAATGTGTCCACTGAGGGGAGAGCTAAACTGGGCCACTAGACACAGGTGGTCTGTTAATACAGGTTCAATTATATTTAAAACAATACATTTGGGAAATGAAACAGCGGTATTTTAAGGAAGGTGGTATCTTGAAAGAGTTGATGCACTATTTTCAAACAAGGTTTATTTTAAAGGGCTCTGAACAACTTGAAAAAAGCTGAAATAATTATCAAAATGCCATGAAAATAAAGGAGATATGATCTATTGAAAATTTGCAAAGAACATATATGGAGGCAGCTATCTTCGATCGATGACGTCATCGCGCCTTTGTACCATATATGGTATATTGATAAAATACATGAAAAGCAAAGAAAATCACTGCAAATTGATTAAGATGTAAAATGTATAGATTGTATGCTTATTTTTCATTTGCAGTGATTTTCTTTGCTTTAAAAGACATTTTCAATAGGTCATATCTCCATTATTTTTCATGGCATTCTGATAATTTTTTCAGCTTTGTTCAAGTTGTTCAGAGCCCTTAAAATAAACCTTGCTTAAACATATTGCATCAACCCCTTTAATGGAAGTGGTATTAAGCGCAGGTTTGACTAGACTATAAACCAAATGTGTGAATTTATCAATACACACATAAAGTTTGTGTTTGCCATTCACAGGTAGCAGTGACTAGAAACAGGATGTTTCATGTAAATATATTCCGCTATATTCAAGTTCTGATTTCTGAACGCATTCTACAGAAGGGCGGATAAGGGGAAATAACCTTGTTTGTACACAAATCTATCATAATTATACCCATAGTTTGCTAACAATTATCAACCAATATATTTACATTTCTACTGAAAGTGGGTATCTCTAAATACTGCGTCCACTGGTTTTAGCGAATAGTATCGTATACCATCTCCAGTATCGTATACCATCTCCTGAATTGTATACCATCTCCAGTATCGTATACCATCTCCAGTATCGTATACCATCTTCAGTAAGATGTTCTCTCAGTTGTAATTACGAGTGTTTAAACTTAAAACGGATCAATAAAATTAATCGCACAATTGAAACTGATCAATAAAGAAAAAATACTTTTTATTATAGTTAATGAAATGTAAATTCAAGGATTGATTTCGATCTTTTATTGGGGTATGAAAAACATTTGGGTAATGGGAAGCCTTTTGGGCTTAACAAACTTTCAACAATCGCAAAGGTTTTTCATACCCCAATAAACGATCAATATCAAATTCAATCTGTAAGTAAAATAATTATACAGTTAGGCAATATATCACACAGGTGTTCATACAATTTTTAACTGCGCCACCTTGACCTGTGAGTTTCAACACTCCACTTAGTGGAATTGGGTTTTACAAATATATACAGCTACCCTGTATAAGTATAAAACAACAAAATAGGAAATTCACACAAACAGAGGAGATTCATCAACAGCATTTATATTACACCTGATCATCCCTTATTTTTTAATAGTTTTATCTTTATATATTTACATTAATTTTTAATTAATACTTCATTTTTCATAAATTTTTGCGCACAATATGACCTATTTATGTGTCGACGTGCCGTAAAACACCATTCATTCATTCCACATATAAAACAAGCAGAGGAGATTCATCAACAGCATTCCACATATAAAACAAGCAGAGGAGATTCATCAACAGCATTTCACATATAAAACAAGCAAGATCTTCTGCTGCAAATAATTTGAAGTAAATGCAGTCAAAAGGACATAAAAATGATCCATAGAAAACAATCACACTTCTGCTGCAGCACTCACATTTTGATCTTAGTATGAATCACATGTTAGTAAGTGACGTCCCCATCACCAGGATTACAGGTCGACCTAACAGATAATTTGTCAGTATGTATCATGTTAGTCCCCTTCCTTATTAGGCCACGCCCCCACCATTGGGATTAAAACGTACCTCTCTGACTATTTGTCAATATATATCAAAGGTATCTCCCATTTCTAAGTAAGTCACGCCCCCACCCCCAGGATTACAAGTATATAAAGCTACCCAAGTATAAAGCAACAAAATAGGAAACTTCCATAACGGAGGAGATTCATAAAACAACATTCTACATATAAAACAAGCAAGAGCAAATAATTTGAAGTAAATGCAGTCAAAAGGACATAAAAAATATAACACAGACATAGGAAAAAAGAATCTTTGTCATTTATCACATGTAAGTTTTCTTATTAAATCAGGCCTCTGCTGCAGCACTTACATTTTGACCTAAGTATGATCACATTCAGTCCCCTTTCTTAGTAAGTCACGTCCCCATCACCAGGATTACAGGTCGACCTAACAGATAATTTGTCGGTATATATCACGTTAGTCCCCTTCCTTATTAGGCCATGCCCCCACCATTGGGATTACAACGTACCTCGCCAGGCTTCAAACTGGAGGGCGACACAAGCGACAAAGTCTCCCTTTTCCTCCCGTCACTTTGCTTTTTTCCAGCCCAAGGGTAAGTTTGTCGCTGTCAAATTGACCATTTTGCTTTTTTTCCGCACGCTAGCGAAGTGAAACCAGTCGTTAATTGACCTGTTGTTTATGTCTCAGGACAGGCGTAGACGATGCTGGGATGGGATTATATTAATTGCTTTGATAGATCACAGCAGAAACCCCACAGGGAGCATGCTTTCCTACAGCTATGATATCCCCCCCCCCACCACCACCACCCAAACCCTGAGGCAATTATCGCATCTAGTCATTCTTGTTTACAAATTAGACTGTACAGGGAAATGCCTTCTCCAGTGAGATTGCGCATAGTTAAACAACTGACCAATCGTAGCTTCCGTTACAGTCGGACAAATGAGTGTTAAAAATATGCTTGACATTCAACGAAAACGTGATAACAATCTGAAGATAATTGACCTGAGGTGATTAAATGATGCCACCGAATATTAATTAGTTGCGTTTTCTTAAATGTTTGATAAAACGGACCTTTGGGATTCAAAACAAATTAATGCATGATAAAAAGTTAGTAATTGACAACATTCTACTGATTTTTCGGCAATATTTGGCGTCCGGAAAAGTGCGGTGTCATAGTAGTGTGGATAGGTACAAAATTTCGGATTGAGGAAAATCTTTTTTTATTAGATATAACTGAATTAATTTAACATCAGCAAACCTGTATCTCATTGTTTTTAGCTAATACAAATGGGGAAACATAAGCCTGTTAGGAAGATGTGTAAGTTTAAGAAATCACACCCTCCATAGATCTCCATACAAATTGATAGAAAGATGAAGTTGCAGTATATATGTGTGTAAAGAGTGCCTGTGAATAAAACTAATAAACACCTTCGATTTGAAACAGCTAGCAGAATTTAGCTATAACTTAAATAATCTAAAGGTTATAACCAATAGGGTGTATATATCAATAATTAACAATAACCAATTGCGCGCTTAATTTAAAAGATAGTGTCTCCCTCACTTTTCCCTATTTTCTGTCATTTCTCTCTATTTTCTTTGTTTTCCTAAAATCCAGGCCTAGTTTGAACCCTGCCTCTCGGACTATTTGCCAGCATATATCAAATGTAAGTCCCCTTTCTAAGTAAGTCACGCCCCCAACCCCGGATTACAGCTTGATCTCTCACTCTCAGATTATTTGTCCGTATATATCACAGTAACTCCTCCTTTTTAGCAACCACGCCCAACCAGAGATTACAGCTTGACCTTGATATGTATGACATACAAGTCCCTTTTCGACACCATGTTTAATTTTTTTATGGGATAACAAACCTGATAAAATTTAAAGAGAACTAATTACTCAAGGGTATGAAGATTGAGGACTGATAATGATCGATTTAAATAAATTTTTGATATCTCCAAAAGCTGCTGGATAAAACGAATATTTGACTCTGAAAATAACGGCAAATGGAAGATTTTTTATGCCGATAAAATTCCAAATTATGGTAGTAAATTGTTATTTGAATGTAACTTAAACATGAAATGTCACAGTAAGTGACAAATGCCCCCGAAGTGATCTTTGACCTCTAAGTATGACCTTGACCTTGGAGCCACGGACCTGGATTTTGTGCGCGACACGTCGTCTGGTTGTGGTGAGGACTTGTATCAAGTTATTTGAAAATCCGTCCAGGAATGCCAGAGTAATTGACTGGACATGATTGAACCTTCGACCTCTAAATGTGACCTTGACCTAAGAGCCACAGACCTGGATTTTGTGCGTGACATCGTTGTGGTGAGCACTTGTGCCAAGTTATTTTAAAATCCGTCCAGGAATACCAGAGTTATTGACCAGACACAATTTGACCTTTGACCTCTTAGTGTGACCTTGACCTTAGAGCCACGGACACGTCTTATTGTGGTGAGCACTTGTGCCAAGTTATTTGAAAATCTGTCCAGGAATGCCAGAGTTATTGACGGGACACAATTTGACCTACCCACCTCTAAGTGTGACCTTGACCATCGGACCACAGACCTGGATTTTGTTCTCGACACGTCGTCTTATTGTGGTGAGCTCTTGTGCCAAGTAATTTGAAAATCTGTCCAGGAATGCCAGAGTTATTGACCGGACAAGATTTGACCTTTGACATATGTGTGACCTTGACCTTGGAGCCACGGACCTGGATTTTGTGCGCGACACATCATGTTGTCGTGGTGAGCACTTGTGCCAAGTTATTTGAAAATCCGTCCAGGAATGCCAGAGTTATTGACCGGACACAATTTGACCTTTGACCTCTAAGTATGACCTTGAACTTAGAGCCACGGACCTGGGTTTTGTGGAGACCAGTCGTCTTGTTGTGGTGAGCACTTGCGCCAAGTTATTTGAAAATCTGTCCAGGAATGTCAGAGTTATTAACCGGACACGAAAGCAGTTTATTTTGACCTTTGACCTCTAAGTGTGACCTTGACCTTGGAGCCACAGACCTGGATTTTGTGCGCGACACGTCTTGTTGTGGTGAGCAATTGTGCGAAGTTATTTGAAAATCCGTCCATTATTGTCAGAGTTATTAACCGGACACGATTGTACAGACGAACCTGACTGACTTGACAATGCGACTACTATATGCACCCCTTCAGATATGAAAGTGTTAATTCCAAATAACGTTTTTTTACAGATGTTGTAATTGCATGGCAATACATTCATTGTCAAAATCAAACAAACGTAATAGGTAAAGAAATCATTTGGAATAACTCAAACATAAAAGTCGGAAATAAAACAATTTTCAAAAAGCCTGGTTTGATAGAAGAATACACTTTATAGAACAATTACATGATTATAGAAAAAAAAAGAGTTTTACACTTTTAAAGATCTGATATATATGAGATCCCTAAACACGATTCTTATTTTATATGTCTATACTATCAAGCATACCAAAATATTGGAAATCAAAATTAAAGCTAGAAAATATAAATATAAGAAGAGATGAGACACTCCTAAACAAATAGTTAAATGCTCAACTACTAATTTTTTATATGAATATCAAATGAATACTGACAAAAAAATAGAAATTAAATCAGAGAAAAAATGGGAAGCTTTTACAAATACTTCATTAACCTGGAAAAAAATATATGCTGCCAATGAAAGCAACTATAGATACGAAACTCCCGAGAATTTCAATATAAATATTTAATGCACATAGTACCAACAAATAATTTTTTATTCAAATGCATTATTGTTCAGTCCAACCTCTGCGACTTTTGCAGTATCTGTAAATCATTTGTTCTGGGAATGTAATATTGCTCAAACGTTTTGGTCGGAGTTAAAAACATACATTTCAGGCTTAAACTTATCCATAGATTTGAACATTGACACTATATCTTTTGGCATAACAGATTTTTCTATCAATAACACTTTAAAAACCTTCTTGATTATTAGTGGGAAGTATTTTATTTTTAGAAATAAATGCACAAACATCATTCCTAAATTTATTTGTTTCAAAACTTATCTATACAGACGGATTGAAATTGAAAAATGTATAGCCCTTGCGAACGATAAATTAGAGACCCATGAGACAAAATGGCGAAACTTTATTAACTGATGGATCAAGTATAATTATTAGACACCAAATTAGACAAACCGAAACTCTACTTCTTTCATCGTACCTTTTCACTTCTTCTATCTGTATTATTTGTCTGTCTTACCTTCCTTTCCTATAAACTATTTCTTCATGTACTCTCTACATAACTAAACTGTTTCACTGGAAACCTTTGTTGGTTAAGTCTATGAACATATCATGAATATAATACTGTTTGATAGAATGTATCTTGATAATATTGTTATGCATTATTGTATGATAAGACTTACAAATGTTTTCTTGTGAAATAAAATATTAAATTATAAAAAATAAAAAAGTTTACATACTTTCATTTAAAAAAAAAAAAAGTCCCCGTTCTTAATAAGCCACGCCCCCACCACTGCGATTACAACTTGACTTTGATATGTATGACATGTAAGTCCCCATTCTTAATAAGCCACGCCCCCACCACTGCGATTACAACTTGACTTTGATATGTATGACATGTAAGTCCCCATTCTTAATAAGCCACGCCCCCACCACTGCGATTACAACTTGACTTTGATATGTATGACATGTAAGTCCCCATTCTTAATAAGCCACGCCCCCACCACTGCGATTACAACTTGACTTTGATATGTATGACATGTAAGTCCCCATTCTTAATAAGCCACGCCCCCACCACTGCGATTACAACTTGACCTTGGTATGTATGACACTAAGTCCCCATTCTTAATAAGCCACGCCCCCACCACTGCGATTACAACTTGACTTTGATATGTATGACATGTAAGTCCCCGTTCTTAACAAGCCAAGGCCCCACCACTGCGATTATAACTTGACCATGGTATGTATCTAAGTAAGCCAAGCCAACCCAACTAACACAGGGATTACAGGCTGTCCACTTTGATTATTTGTCAGATTGGTGTTTTTTATATTAATTATGCTTATGCTAATTGAACAGTCATTAAATAGCTCATGAAAATATTAAATCCACTCCCACGTAGAGGGAGACAATACAGAGGAACCCACAATCACCCAACTCTTACTCGACTCTATTACATGATTCTACTGAATTAACTTCCCCTTCTGACAAAACAAAGCAATCCAAGTTGTGGCGTGACTTACTCAAGGTTGTAAGTGCATTGCTCCGACCCCGTCTGGAACACACACCCACCTCCCCCGCCGCCTCATGTCAAGTTGTCATAATAATAATATACATCAATAGATGAAACAGTTCATCTTTAAAAGATATTTGAAAAGAAAAAAAAGAACAGCAATAACAACAGTAACAAAATGATCTTTACATATCAGAAATGAATTCAATACAAAAGAACCAGTATTTTTTCATAAATGTGTATTAACATGGTCTCCAGGAATCCTGTGTGTCACTTTTGGGTGTTCCATTTCTGTAACATCATGTGACTGATCATCTATTGTATGTTCTTGATCATGTGACCTCTCCACCTTGTCATATGACAACTCGTTTTGATCATGTGATATTATATCCCGAGCGGTCATGCTGTATGTTGATAGTAATCTTTTTTTACAGTTTAAAATGTCGATCTTTTCTGACAAAATTCCTCTCATGAACAAAAAGTTTGTTAAAACCGATATCAATAAAACTGTAAGGAAAGAAGCGCACATTGAAAACGTTCTAAATGGAAACCTTTGACCCAATTCTTCATGGTACCATGGATATTTGATAAAATGGTCCAAGTTTAAATAATTTTCACCCGCTCCAAGTCGGCAAATACAGCCAACTAAAAAACCACAGAGAGCTCCGTAAGAATTTGTGAATTTGAAAAACAGCGCACATGTCAGCTGAGGTAATACTATGACAAATACTATGTCAGCCGCCAGGATGAACATGCCGTAGATTATCGGCACGTAAATAGATACGAGGGTTGCTATGGCACCCACGGAGAATATGGCAAGTCTTTGTATCCACACCAGCTCCCACTCTGATGCCTGAAATTTAAAATAAAGTATAAATGGATCCGACGACATGAACATCCAAATGGATCCGACGACATGAACATCCAATTGTACGATTACTTTTCATCCTTAATCCTTATCTTTTGTTCTTTGCTTTAATCCTTATCTTTTGTTCTTTGCTTTAATCCTTATCTTTTGTTCTTTGCTTTAATCCTTATCTTTTGTTCTTTGCTTTAATCCTTATCTTTTGTTCTTTGCTTTAATCCTTATCTTTTGTTCTTTGCTTTAATCCTTATCTTTTGTTCTTTGCTTTAATCCTTATCTTTTGTTCTTTGCTTTAATCCTTATCTTTTGTTCTTTGATCCTTCCTGTCAATCACGTATCTGTCATTTGACCAATGAAAATGTCATCAGGTATTTACACCTGTAGATGAAGCTGTACCACCAACAAACCTTAGATACAACAGAACATGTGGTTAATGATTTTGACCAAACTGAGCTTTGACAATGATGGGTGGCGTTTATGGATTTTTACAGATCTATAAATTATTTTTGTGTACTGTGTTAAGTGAGTATATAAAGACGTACTTTTTGTCTGAACAACTGTTTGTATATGTTGAAAGTAAACATCGAACTTGAACCCAGTATAGCACTGTCCATCGACGACATCACCGCAGCTGATATGGCTCCAAGACCTACGGATAATTCATATATTTAAAACACTGTCATGTGCTTCCACAGATTTGCTAAATGTGGTATACTGATGTGATGTTTACATTCGCTGAATTCATACAGATACAGTGTATATAACACCATCAACATGTAGACGTTGCATTTCTGAAAATGTTACCACTCTGTCAGCTGAATGTATTTTTTTACGAAAACTTTTCATTAAAATTTATCATTTTTTTAGAATTGTGAACTAAATCCATAAACACAAGCACTGCAGTAAACAATGAATCAAGTAACAGTCTATTTCTAGATTGTATAAAAACATTTAAATGTGCTACATGGTGCAGCTTTGCAGACTACAACTATTTTCTATATACGAATAAACACAAGTATTTATCTAAATGTGAATCAACAATGGCAACATCATGGTTTTAAATGCAGATGTTTTACTAATCTATGAATGAAATCAAACTACTTTTAGTTTATTTATTCGCAATACAGTCAAACTTGCTCATGCAATCATGTGCATTCAGCGACCAATTGTTTTATGTGACCACTTTTGAGTCCCCCACCCTCCCCGATCATTTTCCTTCTGTATTTTAAGTGCATTAAGCGACTTTTGCCAACGACCGTCTGTTTTCCCACCAAATACCAATAATTTCGATCAATGTACTATCAAGTTGTAAATTATCGGTTAAATGTGTCCAAATTAGATAATCATGCCCTTATTGGTTGTCATCAATTGAACGAGAAACGTGCGAACAACGTATTTTGATACAAGGCAGTCAGAGCAAACGCAATATTCTCGGTCATTTCTGATTAAACTTTATTTAAGGATATTAGCCGAGTGTTCTTGCTGACTGGTCTCGCGAGATTCGATATAACGGACCTTAACACAAAGCAGCTTGCAAATTTCCTATTACCGATAAAATAGTCAACAGGCGACCGTTGTACTAGATAAGATTTACATAAAACATGTATTTACGATGTATTTTTAGCTGAATATTTACTTTCGCTGTCGTCACATTACTTTGTAAGTACCCTCTAAATACAAGTTTGACTGTATATTAAAATAAACTAAAGCCACTTTAGTGGGAGCAATAAAATACATATAATCAGTAGACACTAAAAAGTAACGTAATCAGTAGACACTAAAAAGTAACATGATCAGCAGACACTACTAGTGTCCTATAAAAAAGGTTAAGAAAACATGAAATTACATACCCAGCACTGACACTGCAGGTGGGGTAAACTCATTCAGAACATACGGCAGTACCATATTACTCTTGTTCAATGTCATTGGTGAATCTCCTAGGCTCGTGGTATTCCAATCTGCAAAACAGCACTTGAAATTATCACAATTTTCATGAGAAAGTAATCTTATAGGATATATGCTGATACTTTGTTTTGCAATGAAAGACTACCTCGAGTTGAATATGAGAGAAAAGGAAATAAACCAAGTTGTTAAAATAAAGGCCCTGGGATAAACAAGAGGGCCTGTGGACATTCTAAATTCTTAGATGGCTCTTATAACACAAAAGGGCCATGATGGCCCTATATCGCTCACCTGAGTTAATTTGAACCAATACAATAGGGCCAAGATGGCCCTAAAGCGATCACCTCAGTACTGGCACATTATCGAACTTCTTCGAAATCTTATGGTCATATACAATCTGTGCAAGTTTGGTTAAGATTGTTCAAGAAATGTGGGCTCTGTTGTGTATAACAACATTGATATAGACAGTTTAAGACACTGACAAAATTTGGTAAAGATCAAATACAAAATGAAGGTACTAGAGAGTAACACCTTGGGCAGAGCCAAATGTGACCCCAGGGCTACATGTAACATATGAGAGCTGTGTGCTTTGTGGTTTTAGAAAAGATGATTTTTTAAGTTTTTCCCTATACAAGTCTATGTAAAACGTGACCCCTGGGGCGGGGCCAAATGTGAACCCAGAGTCACCATTTCAACAAACTTGGTAAAGGACCTAAAGAGTGTAGTAAATGCAAAATATTAAACCTCTGGGTCTTGTAGTTCCAGAGAAGAAGACTTTAATGTGTTTCCTATATAAGTCTATGTAAAACTGTGACCCACGGAGTGGGGTCAAATTTAACCCCAGGGTCACCATTTGAACAAACTTGGTAGAGGACCATAATCTAATAGTAAATGCAAAATATTAAACCTCTGGCTCTTGCAGTTTCAGAGAAGATTGTTTTTTTCCTATATATATAAGTCTATATAAAACTGTGACCCCCGGGGTGTGGCCAAGTTTGACACCAGGGTCACCATTTGAACAAACTTGGTAGAGGACCATAAGCTTATAGCAAATGCAAAATATTAAACCTCTGACTCTTGCAGTTCCAGAGAAGAATATTTTTTCAGTTTTTCCCTATACAGGCCTATGTAAAACTGTGACCCCCTGGGTGGGCCAAATGTGACCCAGGGTCACCATTTGAACAAAATTGGTAGAGGACCATGAGCTTATAGCAAAAGCAAAATATTAAACCTCTGGCTCTTGCAGTTCCAGAGAAGAAGATTTTTTTCAGTTTTTCCCTATACAGGCCTATGTAAAGCTGTGACCCCCGGGGCGGGGCCAAAAGTGACCCAGGGTCACCATTTGAACAAAATTGGTAGAGGACCATGAGCTTATAGCAAAAGCAAAATATTAAACCTCTGGCTCTTGCAGTTTCAGAGAAGAAGATTTTTTAAGATTTTCCCTATACATGTCTATGTAAAACATGTGACCCTTGAGGCGGGGCCAAATGTGACCTCAGGGTCACTATTTGAACAAACTAAGTAGAGGACCATAAGCTGATGCTACATGTAATACATGAGAGCTCCGTGCCATATCGTTCCAGAGAAGAAGATTTTTTTCAGTTTTTCCCTATACAAGCCTATGTAAAACTGTGACCCCCGGGGCGGAGCCAAATGTGACCCCTGGGTCACCATTTGAACAAACTTGGTAGAGGACCATAAGCTTATAGCAAATACAAAGTATTAAACCTCTGGCTCTTGCAGTTTCAGAGAAGAAGATTTTTTAAGTTTTTCCCTATACATGTCTATGTAAAACATGTGACCCTTGGGGCGGGGCCAAATGTGACCCCAGTGTCACCATTTCAACAAACTTGGTAAAGGACCATAAGCTTATAGTAAATGCAAAATATCAAACCTCTGGCTCTTGCAGTTTCCAAGAAGATTTTTTTTAAATAAATCCTATATAAGTCTATGTAAAACTGTGACCCCCGGGGCGGGGACAAATTTGACCCCAGGGTCACCATTTGAACAAACTAAGTAGAGGACCATAAGCTGATGCTACATGTAATAGATGAGAGCTCCGTTTTATGTGGTTCCAGAGAAGAAGATTTTTTTCGGTTTTTCCCTATACAAGCCTATGTAAAACTGTGACCCCCGGGGCGGGGCCAAATGTGACCCCTGGGTGACCATTTGAACAAACTTGGTAGAGAACCATAAGCTTATAGCAAATGCAAAATATTAAACCTCTGGCTCTTGCAGTTTCAGAGAAGAAGATTTTTTAAGTTTTTCCCTATACATGTCTATGTAAAACATGTGACCCTTGGGGCGGGACCAAATGTGACCCCAGGGTCACCATTTGAACAAACTTGGTAAAGGACCATAAGCTTATAGTAAATGCAAAATATTAAACCTCTAGCACTTGCAGTTTCCGAGAAGAAGATTTTTAAAAAAAAAATCCTATATAAGTCTATGTAAAACTGTGACCCCCGGGGCGGGGACAAATTTGACCCCAGGATCACCATTTGAACAAACTTAGTAGAGGACCATAAGCTGATGCTACATGTAATACATGAGACCTCTGTGCCTTGTGGTTTCAGAAAAGGAGATTTTTAAAAGTTTTTTCCTATATAAGTCTATGAAAAACATGCAAAATCTCAATATACAAACTTTGGACCCCCGAGGCACAGCCATTTTTGACCCCGGGGATTTCATTTGAACAAACTTGATAGTCTAGCCGTTGGCGGTCATATTAAAAGAAAAACTGTCGAAATCTGTCTGGCGGTTCTTGAGCAGAAGATTTTTTAAGGTTTCGACCATATATGGTAATGGCGGCCATCTTGGTTGTCGTGCTGACCTAATTTTAACAAATCTAAAAAGCATTCATCTAAGGATCATCCATGTGAAGTGCGGTCAAAATTGGCCAAGCGGTTTCTGAGGAGAAGTTGTTTGAAGCAAAAGTTAACGCAGACGACGGACGACGGACGGACGACGAGTGATCCCAATAGCTCACCTTTGAGCCTTCGGCTCAGGTGAGCGAAAAATATAAAGGAATCAATCGGAGAAAATACATTTGGTCGCTTGTATGATATTAGACAGAAGCAATAACATTTGGCACAAGACATTTTATTCACTTTCTGTTTTTTAAATTAGATACCATTAGAGCAACATGACTCAAAACATTAATTGTACCTTAACTATCGGGTGGGAGCGACCTCTTGTTTACGTAAATCTACATTTTAAATAAATAATATATTTTCTATAACTGTATGTAACCTGCAGACTTTACAGCTGCCACGCCATCTGCAGGTATCAGCACACATGGTATGACACTTGCCAGCTGCCTGTATTAGCACAGATGGTACGACCAGTATATGTTACCTGCAGACTTGCCAGCTGCCTGTATCAGCACAGATGGTACGACCAGTATATGTTACCTAAAGACTTGCCAGCTGCCTGTATCAGCACAGATGGTATGACCAGTATATGTTACCTGCAGACTTGCCAGATGCCTGTATTAGCACAGCTGGTATGACCAGTATGTCACCTACAGACTTGCCAGCTGCCTCTGTCAGTACAGATGGTATGAATAGTATATGTTACCTATAGACTTGCCAGCTGCCTGTATCTGCACAGATGGTATGACCATTATATGTTACTTACAGACTTGCCAGCTGCCTGTGTCAGCACAGATGGTATGACTAGTATATGTTACCTGCAGACTTGCCAACCGCCTGTTAAGCACATATGGTATAACCAGTATATGCCACCTGCAGACTTGCTAGCTGCCTATGTCAGCACAGATGGTATGACCGGTTTTATATTACCTGCAGACTTGCAAGCTACCTGTATCAGTATAGCTGGTATGCCCAGTATATATTACCTGCACACCTGCCAGCTTCCTGTATCAGTACAGCTGGTATGACCAGTATGTATTACCTGCAGACTTGCCAGCTGCCTGTATCAGCACAGCTGGTATGACCAGTATATATTATTGCAGACTTGCCAGATGCCTGTATTAGCGCCGATGGTATGACAAGTATATGTTACCTGCGGACTTGCCAGCGGCTCCTATCAGCACTGATGGTATGACGAGTATAATGGCCGAGCACCCTCCTGCCACTGAAAGAATCTGTGCATGTCTACCACTCTTCACGGACAAAACACGCTGAAAGTATGACTGCCACGGTATTGTTCCAAAAGTCTGTAAATATACAAGGTATGGTCACCATATGATTTAGTATGCCTGTGAAGGAACTGTTCTTTAAACAGTGTATTAGGCAGAAATTAATGACTTAAAAGAATATGTTATTATCATAACCCTGACCTACTTTTAAAATATAAAATGTATTCAAGAGCTCTTTATCACAACCTGACTTATATAATTTTATGAAACTTGTCAAGACGTTATTAAAAGAGGTTATGACCGTATCATTTTGCAACGCACTGCATGTTTATTCCCATTTACAGATCGCCACTATGCTTTCTCCTTCGATTGTGCAATGACCAGACATATTATGCACCCCATGTTGACGTCTTCCTTAATCCTGAAAGGGATGGTAAAGTCTTGTCTTCTTGTGCCCTTATGGTTTATTCGCTGGTTGTCTTCTTGTGCCCTTATGGTTTATTCTCTGGTTGTCTTCTTGTGCCCTAATGGTTTATTCTCTGGTCTTCTTGTGCTCTAATAGTTTATTCTCTGGTCTTCTTGTGCCCTAATGGTTTATTCTCTGGTCTTCTTGTGCCCTAATGGTTTATTCTCTGGTTGCTCTGGCTTCTGCCAAGTCGTCGAGAAGTTGCTTCGTGGCTTTCTAGGCTTCTGTTTTTTGTGTTCATATATACATGATCATTTACGTGTTTTAACTATATTGCGTATTAATGCTGCTTTGTTTGCAAGAGGATATAGCCTGGCGGGAATTTATTTACACCGTTACATTTTATTGGGAAGAAATAGGGTGTGAGTGAGGTTCGGTGAACTCTAGAACCCGGTTTAAACTGACCTTTTTGCCACAGACCGTTCCAAGGCGGTAGTCCAATTGTGATGTTGCGGATTTTGCCTTTATGTTTCCTTGTAATTGTTTGTTTTGATGTATGTTTTTGGTTGACTGTGTTCTGTGAATGCTATATTTCCTGTTTGACTTTTATATAATTTGCTATCACATGTTAAGAGCCAATCAGTGAGTGCCTCTGGGGCAATTTTCTTTTTGTAATGAAGATAAAGGTGAAAAGGGTACATTTGAGACAATCTTTCTTCTATAAATGTATCCAAAACAACAATAATGAGAAAGTAAAAGAGGGGAAGTGTTGTTTACAAAAAATATAGAGTTTCTTTTTCACCCATATAGCTAACTTTGCTGCACTTTTTCAAAAACGGTTGTGCAAAAGATGGCCGCACAGTTGGCTGGCTAATACACTGTCTTAAACTAAACAAGTATGGTTACCTCCAGACTGTATGGTTACCTCCAGACTGTATGGTTACCTCCAGACAAAAATACCTGATAAAAGGGTTTTTCGAATGTCTGCAAATATGCAGGGTATAGCTACTACCAGACAAAATATGATGAAAAGTATGTATGCCACCACGTGTCATTGCAAAAGTCTGCTTCTGCCCACCATGTTTTTACTTTGTTTGTATCGTTGACAGGGCGTAGTAAATATGACAGAGGGAAAAGAACCTAGACACACGTTTTACATTGAATTCTGCAGACAATATGTTTTTGACAGATTTATAGAATTAGACCTGTTGGTCAAGTTCCATCAAAATTATGTTAATTAGGGCCCGGTTAAAAAAGTCAAGAATATCTTACCATAGCTATACATAGATCCACCCATTGGCCAATCAAACGATGATCTATACTCCCTACCCAGTCGTTTGACAGGACATCAATACTTCCCACAGCCTCATTGGTCAATACAAAAGGTAAGCTTAACACCTATAAAACAGAGTTTAATACATGCGCGGGTATTATATAGCCTGATCTATCAATCAATATGGCATCTGACACATAGTTGTAATAGATGTTACCCTGCAACACCTGCAAAACATACAGTTGTAATAGATGTTACCCTGCAACACCTGCAAAACATACAGTTGTAATAGATGTTACCCTGCAACATCTGCAAAACATACAGTTGTAATAGATGTTACCCTGCAACATCTGCAAAACATACAGTTGTAATAGATGTTACCCTGCAACATCTGCAAAACATACAGTTGTAATAGATGTTACCCTGCAACACCTGCAAAACATACAGTTGTAATAGATGTTACCCTGCAACATCTGCAAAACATACAGTTGTAATAGATGTTACCCTGCAACACCTGCAAAACATACAGTTGTAATAGATGTTACCCTGCAACATCTGCAAAACATACAGTTGTAATAGATGTTACCCTGCAACACCTGCAAAACATACAGTTGTAATATATGTTACCCTGCAACACCTGCAAAACATACAGTTGTAATAGATGTTACCCTGCAATATCTGCAAAACATACAGTTGTAATAGATGTTACCCTGCAACACCTGCAAAACATACAGTTGTAATAGATGTTGCCCTGCAACACCTGCAAAACATACAGTTGTAATAGATGTTACCCTGCAACACCTGCAAAACATACAGTTGTAATAGATGTTACCCTGCAACACCTGCAAAACATACAGTTGTAATATATGTTACCCTGCAACACCTGCAAAACATACAGTTGTAATATATGTTACCCTGCAATATCTGCAAAACATACAGTTGTAATAGATGTTACCCTGCAACACCTGCAAAACATACAGTTGTAATAGATGTTACCCTGCAACACCTGCAAAACATACAGTTGTAATAGATGTTACCCTGCAACATCTGCAAAACATACAGTTGTAATAGATGTTACCCTGCAACACCTGCAAAACATACAGTTGTAATGGATGTTACACTGCAACACCTGCAAAACATACAGTTGTAATATATGTTACCCTGCAACACCTGCAAAACATACAGTTGTAATATATGTTACCCTGCAATATCTGCAAAACATACAGTTGTAATAGATGTTACCCTGCAATATCTGCAAAACATACAGTTGTAATATATGTTACCCTGCAATATCTGCAAAACATACAGTTGTAATATATGTTACCCTGCAACATCTGCAAAACATACAGTTGTAATAGATGTTACCCTGCAACACCTGCAAAACATACAGTTGTAATATATGTTACCCTGCAATATCTGCAAAACATACAGTTGTAATAGATGTTACCCTGCAACACCTGCAAAACATACAGTTGTAATAGATGTTACACTGCAACACCTGCAAAACATACAGTTGTAATATATGTTACCCTGCAACACCTGCAAAACATACAGTTGTAATATATGTTACCCTGCAATATCTGCAAAACATACAGTTGTAATAGATGTTACCCTGCAACACCTGCAAAACATACAGTTGTAATAGATGTTACCCTGCAACACCTGCAAAACATACAGTTGTAATAGATGTTACCCTGCAACATCTGCAAAACATACAGTTGTAATAGATGTTACCCTGCAACACCTGCAAAACATACAGTTGTAATAGATGTTACACTGCAACACCTGCAAAACATACAGTTGTAATATATGTTACCCTGCAACACCTGCAAAACATACAGTTGTAATATATGTTACCCTGCAATATCTGCAAAACATACAGTTGTAATAGATGTTACCCTGCAATATCTGCAAAACATACAGTTGTAATATATGTTACCCTGCAATATCTGCAAAACATACAGTTGTAATATATGTTACCCTGCAACATCTGCAAAACATACAGTTGTAATAGATGTTACCCTGCAACACCTGCAAAACATACAGTTGTAATATATGTTACCCTGCAATATCTGCAAAACATACAGTTGTAATAGATGTTACCCTGCAATATCTGCAAAACATACAGTTGTAATAGATGTTACCCTGCAACACCTGCAAAACATACAGTTGTAATATATGTTACCCTGCAATATTTGCAAAACATACAGTTGTAATATATGTTACCCTGCAACATCTGCAAAACATACAATTGTAATATATGTTACCCTGAAACATCTGCAAAACATACAATTGTAATATATGTTACCCTGAAACATCTGCAAAACATACAGTTGTAATATATGTTACCCTGCAACATCTGCAAAACAGACGTCCTGTATACCAAACATCCCAGCTTCATTTTATTTCAAATCTTTAAAAATGGAATGAACAATATTGACAAAAAATCATTCGAAAACTCATCAATATTTTTTTAAAGGGAGAGTATCCTTATGAGGCTTATCAAAACGTAAAATGAAACAGTTGACGAAGTATTCGGAAGTGTTACAGCTTAGACAATTATGTTATCAAACCAATGGAATAGAATTAATCCTATGATAGTAGCTTTGCTGAATAAATATTTTCAATACCTCAGTGTACTTTTATTCTGTATCCCCTATATGCTGCACTTACGCTAACCATGCAAGAGGTTGTACTCTGAGAGAAAAGCATACCGCTGTATTTTCCCTATGTATGGATATTGACTTTAAATTGAACTGAATTGGATTGTATAGTTGCACCAACAGCTAAGGTCATATGGCGACTTTCCAGCTTCCATTGGTGGAGGAAGACCCCAGGTACAGGCGGGCACCTAGGTAGAACTACCGACGTTCCGCAATTGACTTGAATATTCAGACGTGGGTATTGGGTGCCACATTGTCTGATGTAAAAATGCCATGATACATGTAAGATTTATGTAGAAGAGATAAACTGTTTTTGATTGGAATTCGAATTTCAAACTATTTAACATTGATACTGTCATAAAATGATTGAAACAATACGTCAAGACTTTCAAACCGAAAACCATTGTCTATTTATATGGTTCTTCACACCAAGCAAAGCAGGCAACTGTTTTGTTTTTGACCTTGAAGATAAGTAAATGTGAAATCACTCCATGTGTGCAAGAGTTATGAAGAGGACATGAAATAGGCCTTATTATAGACATTTACAAGGTGAACGACCTTCAAAGTGATCCTGACCTTGAAAATACTGATATGGGTTTTGGGTTCTGCACATCGTCTTGACGAGATGAATAAATGTACCAAGTTATTTTGAAATTCCTTCATACATGCAAGAGTCATGGAGCGGACACGAAATGGGACTGACGGACGGACAAAAGCAATTGCTATATCTCCCTTCTGCCTGCAGCGGCGAGGTATAACAAGAGGCCCAAGAGGGCCTGTAGACGCTCTACTTGTATGATGTGATTCAAAAACATAAACATGGAAGAGGCCAACCCAAGAAACATGTTTCCTATATATAACTCTGGGTTATCGTAGCGGCATTTTCAATAATTTTGATTATTTGACGATAATGAAAAACACAAAGTTGATAGAGGCTAACCCAAGGAACATGTATACGATATTTCACAAGAATGGAATAAGTGGTTTAGGAGATGTCGTTTGAAATTTCCTTAAATTTGACCTAGTTTTAGCCATTGCGGCCATCTTGGATGACTGGCGGCCGTGAAAAACAAAAATCTGTGAGGGACTTTCCCAAATATTATTGTGATTAAGTTTCATCAAAATCCTTCAAGCGGTTTCAGAGAAGATGTCATTTTTAACCTTTTCCTATATAACTCTATGTAAATTTGGGTTCGCCGTGGCGGCCATTTTGATTATTCGACGATAACGAAAAACACAAACTTAACAGAGGCCAACCCAAGGAACATGTATATGATATTTCAGTAGAATGGAATCAGTGGTTTTAGAGGAGATGTCGTTTGAAATTTACTTAAATTTGACCTAGTTTTAGCCATGGTAGCCATCTTGGATGACTGGAGGCCGCAAAAAAACACAAATCTGAGAGTGACTATCCCAAATATCATTGTGATTAAGTTTCATCAAAATCTTTCAGGCTGTTTCAGAGAAGATGTAATTTTTAACCTTTTCCTATATAACTCTATGTAAACTTTGGGTCGCCGTGGCGGCCATTTTGATTATTTGACGATAACGAAAAACACAAACTTGATAGAGGCTAACCCAAGGAACATGTATATGATATTTCACAAGAATGGAATAAGTGGTTTCGGAGGAGATGTCGTTTGAAATTTACTTAAAGGGAATGTAGCGCCACAGCCAATCCATCTTTATAATTGAAAGTTCTGAAAAAAATGAATAAAGGTGAAATAATTATCAAAATCGGATGATAAACAAAGAAGATATGATCATTTGAAGGTTTTGTTGAAACGGATATGGAAGCCGCCATTTTTAGAGCTATGACATCACAGTTCTAATGACCATATATGGAATAGTTATAAATATGAACATTTACTGATTTATAGGGGAAAAAATGACAGCAACTGTATGAAAAATATGTATACTTAATGGCAATAATGCTGTATATGACCAGTAATGTCTTTTGCATTCATTTGCAGTGATTTTCTTTGCTTTAAATGCTATTTATTAATATTCCATATATGGTAATTTGGAACTATGATGTCATAGTTCTAAAATGGCGGCCCCCATATCCGTTTTAGAACAACCTTCAAAAGGTCATATCTTTTTTGTTTATCATCCGATTTTGATAATTCTTTCACCATTTTCCATTTTTTTCTGAACTCACAATAATAAAGCTTGTTTGGTTGTGGCGCTACATACTAGTTTTAGCTATGGCGGCCATCTTTGATGACTGCCGGCCGTGAAAAACACAAATCTGAGAGGGACGATCCCAAATATCATTGTGCTTAAGTTTCATCAAAATCTTTCAGGCGGTTTCAGAGAAGTAGTAATTTTTAACCTTTTCCTATATAACTCTTATGTAAACTTTGGGTCAGCGTGGCGGCCATTTTGATTATTCGACGATAACGAAAAACACAAACTTAATAGAAGCTAACCCAAGGAACATGTATATGATATTTCACAAGAATGGAATAAGTGGTTTCGGATATGTCGTTTGAAATTTACTTAAATTTGGCCTAGTTTTAGCCATGGCGGCCATTTTGGATGACTGTCGGCCGCGAAAAACAACAATCTGAGAGGAACTATCCCAAATATCATTGTGATTAAGTTTCATCAAAATCCTTCAAGCAGTTTTAGAGAAGATGTCATTTTTAACCTTTTCCTATATAACTCTATGTTTACTTTGAGTCGCCGTGGCAGCCATTTTGATTATTCGACGATAACGAAAAACACAAACTTGATAGAGGCCAACCCAAGGAACATGTAAATGATATATCAGTAGAATGGAATAAGTGGTTTCGCAGGAGATGTCGTTTGAAATTTCCTTAAATTTGACCTAGTTTTAGCCATGGCGGCCATCTTGGATGACTGGTGGCCGCGAAAAACACAAATCTGAGAGGGACTATCCCAAATATCATTGTGATCAAGTTTCATCAAAATCCTTCAAGCGGTTTGAGAGAAGATGTCATTTTTAACCTTTTCCTATATAACTCTATGTAAACTTTGTGTCGCCGTGGCGGCCATTTTGATTATTCGACGATAACGAAAAACACAAACTTGATAGAGGCCAACCCAAAGAACATGTATATGATATTTCAGTAGAATGGAATAAGTGGTTTTGGAGGAGATTACAACTTAGAGAATTAGGCTAACAAATCAACTGAATAAAATTACACTGTACACGCTATACCGAATAAAATATTTGTGTACTAATTATGCTGTATCTCCTACCCACTGCGCCGACGCTAAGCACAACACAGGAAGTGTTTATACAATTTATAGTACAGGTATTGTTTATGTAAACACAAGAGTTAAAAAGTCAGCTTGCCTTTTTAACGAAGCGTACGTTTCTAATAATTTTGTTTAGTTTGTTGTATGGTGTTTCACGTCATTTTCAACACATGTAAGGTTATATATGATGGTTGATTATTTGTGGTGGAGGCAGACCACCCACTTTTCCTAGGTAGAACCAGTACTGTACACCTTCCGCCATCCGTAAGAATAGACACTTCCGCACTTACAAGTGGGATTCAAACCCGCAACAGTGAGAGGCTTCTAATGATTTGTTTCTATAAATGGCTGGGTACATCGGGGGATTTAATGCAAATTTGACGGTAATATTATACACAAATACCTGACACAAAGTCTTTATCATCAAGATTAACAATAAGCATATTCTGACTTTAAAGATGCTCTACCTATATCTTTTTGTCCACCAATTGATATAAACTTTACTTAATTGTAAAGGGGACTATGAAAAAGGTAAACGGCAATAATTTCACCCCATGTAATATGCGTTTGCTGGGGAAAAACAGGATAGAAAAGATTGGATTTTTGAAATTGTATTCGTAATTGTTTTAGACAAGCTGATTACGGAATCCGATCTTATTCGTTTACAATCGGAACTGCCTCGTCGGATTGGCGACGAGATCCGAACGATTCGTTTACTATCGGAACTGCCCCGAGTAGTTTGTTTTCGTTCAACTGAATGGCATTGCGCATGTCCGATAAAATCGTAAAAACTCGTAGTTCTCCGGCAGGAATAAACGGCTGGGCAGCATTTTATTCAAGATATTGTTTTGATCATAATTAATAATTTACAGAACTGGAATACGAAACTTGTTGCTTCTTAGAATACTCATAAAATAGCTTTGCATACATATAAATGCAGTAATATTGAGTATTTAATATTTTACATTAAAAATCGCGTAGATATAGGTAGTGCCTCTTTAAAACACTTATTTTATGTAATATTTTGAAATTATACAATATATCAATTCATTTATTAAAATTTACTCCATATATGTACATATAATTAATACAAATGCACTACAAACACAAAGTTGTTCAAACCAAATGTTTCAATAAGAATGGATGGAACATGAGGTCCAACCTACTGATCATGCATATTTGATATGAAATTAAAACACATTAGATGGTTTTAGTTCAATTTGGACAAACATCCAGAGTCAGTCCAAATCGACACCATTCCCTTTAATATTTCTATTTGGATAGACATCCAGAGTTATTTCATATTGCCTCCATTCCCTTTAATATTTCTATCTGGACAGACATCCAGAGTTATTCTATACTGCCTCCATTCCCTTTAATATTTCTATCTGGACAAACATCCAGAGTTATTCTATACTGCCGCAATTCCCTTTAATATTTCTATTTGGATAGACATCCAGAGTTATTCCATACCGCCTCCATTCCCTTGAATATTTCTATCTGGACAGACATCCAGAGTTATTCTATATCACCTCCATTCCCTTTAATATTTCTATTTGGACAGACATCCAGAGTTATTCTATATCACCTCCATTCCCTTTAATATTTCTATTTGGACAGACATCCAGAGTTATTCCATACCGCCTCCATTCCCTTTAATATTTCTATCTGGACAGACCTCCAGAGTTATTCCATACCGCCTCCATTCCCTTTAATATTTCTATGTGGACAAACATCCAGAGTTATTCTATTTCGCCTCCATTCCCTTTAATATTTCTATTTGGACAGACATCCAGAGTCAGTCCATATCGCCTCCATTCCCTTTAATATTTCTATTTGGACAAACATCCAGAGTTATTCTTTTTGCCTCCATTCCCTTTAATATTTCTATTTGGATAGACATCCAGAGTTATTCCATACCGCCTCCATTCCCTTTAATATTTCTATTTGGACAAACATCCAGAGTTATTCTTTTTGCCTCCATTCCCTTTAATATTTCTATTTGGACAGACATCCAGAGTTATTCTATTTCGCCTCCATTCCCTTTAATATTTCTATTTGGTCAGACATCCAGAGTCAGTCCATATCGCCTCCATTCCCTTTAATATTTCTATTTGGACAAACATCCAGAGTTATTCTTTTTTCCTCCATTCCCTTTAATATTTCTATTTGGATAGACATCCAGAGTTATTCTATACCGCCTCCATTCCCTTTAATATTTCTATTTGGACAAACATCCAGAGTTATTCTTTTTGCCTCCATTCCCTTTAATATTTCTATTTGGATAGACATCCAGAGTTATTCTATTTCACCTCCATTCCCTTTAATATTTCTATTTGGACAGACATCCAGAGTTATTCTATATTGCCTCTGTTCCCTTTAATATTTATATTTGGATAGACATCCAGAGTCAGTCCATATCAGTCCATATCGCCTCCATTCCCTTTAATATTTCTATTTGGACAAACATCAAGAGTTATTCTATTTCGCCTCCATTCCTTTAATATTTCTATTTGGACAAACATCAAGAGTTATTCTATTTCGCCTCCATTCCCTTTAATATTTCTATTTGGATAGGCATCCAGAGTCAGACCATATCGCCTCCATTCCCGTTAATATTTCTATTTGGATAGACATCCAGAGTTATTCTATTTCGCCTCCATTCCCTTTAATATTTCTATTTGGACAGACATCCAGAGTCAGTCCATATCTCCTCCATTCCCTTTAATATTTCTATTTGGACAAACATCCAGAGTTATTCCATTTCTCCTCCATTTCCTTTAATATTTCTATTTGGATAGACATCCAGAGTTATTCTATTTCGCCTCCATTACCTTTAATATTTCTATTTGGACAGACATCCAGAGTCAGTCCATATCTCCTCCATTTCCTTTAATATTTCTATTTGGACAGACATCCAGCGTCAGTCCATATTGCCTCCATTACCTTTAATATTTCTATTTGGATAGACATCCAGAGTCAGTCCATATCGCCTCCATTCCCTTTAATATTTCTATTTGGATAGACATATACAGTTGTGAGTCAGATTGCCTACATTCCCTTTAAAGTTGCTTCATTTATACTAGTTTTATGAGAAGATTCATATTAACCTACCTGGTGCAGATTTCGGGACAAAGATGACCCAGTTCTGGTCAGCGTCAACATCGTGTCCACTGTCATCGTACTTGATTTGAATAGCACTTATCAAGCTGTGTGTCTGCTCACACATGGCCCTAAAATGACAAACTCTATATCATTAAAGGTACACAGACCCCGACTCTGAACATACAGGAAAACATTTTACTTGCTAACTGCAAGTAGATTTTGCAGATTGCGAGTAGAAGTCATAGCACTTGCTAAATTGTGCAAGAAGTAAAAGAAACACACTTACCGTAAATTTAAGTATTTTTCACTGAACATATTTTAAGAAATGTATAAAATTTGCCTGACCATTGATGGCGGGATAGGGACATTGAACAACCTTATAAACTGCATAGGTGCACAGAAGCCTGAGAAGGTACTGTTACATTATACAGAAATGACTCAGCCAGGTCTTTTCTAATGATTCATGGAAGCTATTTAGGTAGAGATAAGAGACAACCAAATGACCTCATTTGCATAGATACAGTGGTGTTCAATATTAAATTCCTAATGCAAATGCGAAAGTCAGTGTGACCCATGTAAATATTCATCAATATTTATGTAATCTCTATTATTCGGCTCGCCATGGTTCAGTTGAACCCCCCCCCACCAAGTAGTCCACAGGACGGTCCAACTTTTGAAATCAAGTAGTCCTGCACAGACTTAGGTAGTCGCGTTAATTTTCAAAACATAAACCTCGTAAAATACAGTATTAGGTAAGTATAAATATATTAGTAACAATCTTTATTAATGATAAACAAATACTGGAAACAATTTATTGATGCCAGTCATATATCAGACGCTTGCTTATTTTAGTCATACGATTAACCACAATGCCAGTATGTAGCATTACGGTTATTACACAGTAATGTTGATCGATTATATTTCAATCACTGTTTATCATGGCAAAATGTTTAATCAATTTATGTATCAATAATAACACATCTAGCAACTTGGTTTGTTTATTTGTTAGTCCAAACGAGTTTTGGAGGCGAGACCTCTGTGATGCTGAAGTAATTTACCCTATTAAATTCCCTACAAATAAAATGGGGAACAGTCGCAGTTGCAAATCGCTGGGACTCAGTTTTGTATAATAACATTACACAGGAAACTAGTGCTGTCTTTGGAATGCATGAGACCATAAATATGTGTTTTACAACAAAAAGATTGTGTTTTCACAGCGAGAATGCTTTTAGATGTGAGATTCAACAAACTTTGGTGAAAATGTAAATTAAAGAATGATTTTTATTACTCAATTCACGACTGTGTCTATTTCTGCTGCCAAAATTAATTGAAGTCCCTATCATCTTAACAAGGCAAAATATAGCATTTTTAACTAAAACAAGGACCATAACCAGTCTTCGAATTAACCCACTAGCCCGAAGCCCTGAGCTCCTAAACTGTCATTCGGGCTAGTGTATTTTTTAAATTTATGTAGTCGGGCTAAAGAAAAATGTTAGGGTTTTCACTGAGTATATAAAAATTTGGGCTAGTGACACAAAAAATTTAATTCAAAGACTGCATAACTGTTTTGCTTTGAATCGAAGACATTTTTGTGGGAAAATGACATCATTCATCGCCATCAGATAAGTCTTGTACAACTTCAAGTCCTGCTTTTTGACAAAGCAAGCGCCTTGGCGATATAGGCGACATGATTATACTAGCCAAGATTTATGGGAAATCTATTTTAATTGATATAACCACTTTTAGGGTGTATGAACGACATATGATAAATTAATATACACACACACGACTTTTCTTTGTTTCATACATATTTAAACAAACAAAATAATACACACATTATGGGATGTCAATGATAAATGAGGATGTTCTGAAATAAGATATCTAGTGGGTTTTTTCGTCTGTTAAAATGGATGTAGATAGCCTTAATACAAGTGCATCGGAAATGAATTTACTTAAACTAAGAATAAATTTTTTATTTAATGACTGCAACAATTCCACAAATTTAAACATGTTTGGACTAGTTGTATAATATTTAGGAATATATTTGTTTCTAATGTTAGAGTAAGTGGAACAGATCAAAATAAAATGGTACTCGTCTTCAATATTGTTAGTGTTACAAATTTCGCACACTCTTTCATTTCTCTCTGTTCTCCCTCTTGAGTATCTCCCTGTTTCCAATCTTAAACAATGAGCGGACAATCTTATTTTTGTTATACAACTTCTTAATTGTTTGAAGCATAATGTTTCTAGATATGTTTCAAAATCAAAATTCTCTTTCACCACCTTATATAGCGTTAAAACTCTACTGCCTTCTATATCAGATCTCCATTGTCGCATGAAATTATCTATTAATCTTTGTTTAAATATTAAAGGAAATAGTTTAAAACTAACACTCATGAGATTATCCCAGATTATCCCAGACATTATTAAAACCGTTACTGTTTAGGATAAACCTTATATTAGTTAGCCAATTTGTCGCGCCCTTATTACAGTTGGATAACAAATCCTTATATATTGCTTTTAGTATAATGTTCTCTGTAGACAATAGTTTATACCTATATTTCATCATTTTTACATATCTATTAATGTATAAGGGGCAACGAGAGAACTCTCCGTAAATACCAGCATTACTGGTAAATTTAACACCTAAAATAATTTTACAAAATGTTAACTGTATTCTCTCAATATCTTCTGATTTTGTAATCCCCCATTCTCACTTCCATAATTTAATACTGATGCCACAAAAGCATCGAAAAGCTGAAGAGATAATTTTGGTTTAACGAAAAGGAGCCGGTGTAATTAAGAACGATACCTAAATAATTAAAATCATCAACGACATCTAATAAACTTCCATTATAATACCACCTTCCACATTCTTTAATTCTACCCCTTTTACGGAATACAACTTTTTTTGTCTTTTCAGTATTAACTTCAAGACCCCAGGATTCACAGTATTCATAGAGTCTATTAAGACTTTGCTGAAGGTCATCTGGGCTTGATACCAGTACAGCCATATCATCTGCAAAATGCTTGTAAATATTTTACTCATACAATTAAATAATGTAATTCCCCTGTAATAGCTTTTTTTATGTAGAGGAATCATAAAATGCTTAAACCAGCTTTCCGGAAAGCAACCTGTATCGAAAACAATATTAAAAATATCAGTAGTATAAAATCACCCGAAACCGCCTTATTTATTTTAAAGCTGCCTGGGGCGAGAATGTTGATTGTACCGAAAGTTGTTTGACAATCTTATCAACAATCGCTAGTTTTATTCAGTTATCAAAGTCTGATATGGCTAGTTTGCCACTTGATTTGGTCTAGAATGGAAACGTCCAGGCGGGCAAGTGATAGGCAACCAGATTTGCAAAGGTCACCCAAAATCCACTTGCCCGGGGCGTCGGGCAACCGTATAATTTTCTGAAACCCTGAAGCAGGTTTAACGTCAAAATGATACGGTTTAAATTTTATCGGGACACTAAATTCAGTACTTGATAATTACTTTAAGATTGCTGCGTGTCCCTTTAACAGGTTGTCAACATTCTCACTATACTATGGAAGGGGCATGGAGACTTGTTTATGAATATGTGGTGTCAAAATCAAGGACGTTTTGCACATGAAGGGAGATAATAAATACCTTTGAGTGTTTTTTTCCTGATTTGAATTATCTCCCTTCATGTGCAAATACAGACTACTATTTTCTAAATTGTTAGATATTTGAAACAGAAGCGTTGACTAGTGTATCATAAATGGGTAAATGCTTACATAATGTATCCAAAAAGCACCTTGCCACGCAAAATCACCCTGTTGTTTCCAGAAAATACTTCTTTCTTACACTTAGTCACTTCTAATTTGGGAACGTTTGGTGTTGGGTGCTGACAACTATTTTCGTGAAAATTACTTTATGACTCATTTCGCGGTCATGGGTTAAAGCCGTACCATAACAGGGTTCATGCTTGCTCAGATTCTGACTAATATGAACTAAGGTAAAACCTTGAGACGAGCATAGAAAATGTGAACGTCAATTTTAAACAGATAAAACTCAATGAAAGAATGATACAAATAACTTGTCAAATTGAAAGCAACTCAATAATGAGGTCCTCTCAAGGTTTTTGGGAAAATGGCCATTTATATTTGGTGAACAAGGGAACAATGGCTGTTATTTTCAGGGAAAAGGAGAACATTGACACATATTTTTAGGGAACAATGGAACATGACTTTACAGGAAATAGTATTCTAACTTATTGTATACTTTCATATTGTCCCGTTTAGTTTGCATTGAGCTAAGCGTGCAATATTCTACGATATTGCACGCATTGATATTGCACGGGAACTTTTGCTCGTGCTTGCTAAGAGCCGCGAAATAGAAATAAGGAACTACTTTCAAATAAAAATAACGGAATCCTTCCTATAGTGTCAACAAAAAAATACGAGTTTTTTTTCAACCTTTTATGGCAAAAATTGATAAAATAATTCAAATGGTCACTCACCCACTGTTTTTAACGTTATCGAATGGTAAACAAACTTCAGAAAATCGCCTGATGTTTTTAATGACGTCATCCGACGTCGACGTCGTTTTCGCGCAAAATAATCATCCACACAAAATGAAACTGAATGACAAGATAGGAATTCCATCAAAAGCTATAAAAATAACACAAATACAATGAAAAGTTATAGTCATACAAATAACATTGATCAAAAACAATATGAAAGTATACAATAAAAAGGTTATTGAATTTGTATGGCTAAATATTACTTGGAACTCGTTGTTTTGGCGCAGGACGAATCGCAAGCTCGTCGTCCTTTGCCAAAACAACTCGTTCCAAGTAATATTTAGCCATACAAATGCAATAACCTATAATCTAGTTTTAATATTAAAAAAAAAAATCGCAAAAAGTTAACATTTCAAACAATATTTTTGTGATGACAGTGTTGCAACTATAATTACTGTAGGCCAGAATGAATTTTGGGGAACATTAGCAAATATTTTAAACATTAAAAATACTTTTAGAGAACAGGGGAACATTGGAAAAATAGTTTTGGGGAACAAAGCAAAATAGTTGTGGGGAACAAGGGAACACTGACTCATATTTTCAGGGAACAAAGGAAGATGTACCCCTTCCACCCTCCTGGGGGCCTCAATAATAATAATAAGAATGAATAAATCATTAAATGCAATGTACAATTTGAAAGGGAGCAATAGCATTTACCATATTGTTCATACTGAGATGAGACTGATTAAAACAGGCAAAAATATGTTCAAAACGGATTTTGAAAACAATAAATTCAAGTATATATACTCAGTTGCAAAAGGAAATGTGCACTTTGAAAATTTTACTTTACAACCCTATCCTTTTTATCAAGCGACAGTCCTTAATGATTCAACATATGGAAAAACAAATGGCAAAATGATATTGGCAATAGAATGATAAAAAAATTTGGTACCAAACATGCGATATTAATTTTGGAATATATATATTTTTTACTCTAAAAAAAACTCATTGCACACATTCTTTCGCAACTGAGCTGTATATACTTTCTTTTGCAACTCAGTATATTTAGATTAAAGCGTTTAAGACTAGCTTGAAAGAAACTAAACTGCCAAATTGAGCATTTACCTGACTGCTTCAAGTAGACACTGTCATGATATAACTAAACTGAAAGATTGTTAACTTTATACATATACATACATTGTTCTAATTGCTTTTTAACATTTTTTTTCTTTTTGCCAGTAATGTTGATATTTTCTATGTTATTATTTATTACTAAATATATGAAAACTGTGACATGTGTATTTAGCCGACAGCACTAAATATGATTCACAAATAGATGAGAGATGGGGATAATTGTTTTAATTTTAACACCACAGTCCAACTGTCCTGATCTTACCTTGAATAAGAACCGTCTGTACAATATGGCAAGTTGCATTCACTTCAGTGCATGGGTTTGAAGAAATCCAATCCAATGATTTTATCTGTGTGTGACCCAATGGGCCACTCCTTAAAGATGCTAGTGTCACCATCCAATGCCGGTTGTAAATGCCTGACAGAATAATGCAACTATCAGTCACAGACAACCATTTAAATAAACAAAGGATAGATGATTATTTTCTTGAAGACGTTCACTGTGATGCAGCCCGTCTGTAGTGTTAATCTCATTTTTGCTTTTCACTGAAAAAGCAGTTCCAGTACATCCTGGTGTTTAATCTCTGTTCTGGTCTGTTGTGTTCCGGTGAATCGCACCACTGATCCATAATTATGTCATAAAACAAATACAAACAATTCCGGTTTTTAAATTCTATAATGAGGTCATTTTTACCATACCACAGATATGACATTCAAATCACTATCTGAGTCAAATAAATGAGAACCAGACCATCCGCCATATTTTAAACGATAGGACACCCACCTGTATGGGCAGAATAGAATCTGGACTTGTGATCATATTTAGTGTAATGTATCTATCTACAGTCTATAGTGCTGCCACACTGAATTCCACACCGTAGTACATCAGGTGTGTGTGTTGTGTGGGTCAGTCGGTGTGTGTGTGTGTGGGTGGGGGTATTTTTTAAATGAACAAATCTAGGGGGTGAGGAGTGTGTGTGTGTGTGAGGAGGTGGTGTGGGGTGTGGGGTGGGGTGTGTGTGCGTGTAGTCTAGACTTCTCAGGAGAGGGGGGGGTCTGCCTGAGGAAACTTTTCCTCTTCTTTTTCAGGGTTGGGGAGATATTTTGTAGATTGTTCTAGGGTGTAGTCTGACGAAACTCTTTCCGTGCGCGGCAAGGGTGGTTTGCTCAACTTGGTCAACATAAACTCGCAAAAGTGAAAGCAATTGTAATCGAGTTGTCCATAATTAATCATTTAAACTTGCTTATAAAACATCAACTCACGGAAGTGTTAGTACAAAATGAAAGCAATCCGAGTCTTCCAGAAATTACCTGAGTTGTCACTGGTCGTCTGCAAATAATGTCAATATTTACTACTGTTACGTCACTGATTTTAACACGCGCTAATTTGCATACTCTTGAAAGTTTCCGGCCAAGACGATTTAATGTTCATATCGAGTGTTTACAAATAAAATGTATACCAATTTATTCACTCACTTATGCCCCTAGTGTTGTTTTAACATTGTGCGCTATGCAGTTGTTGACATGTTCAGTATATTCGTGCAGTTACTGACATTTTTGAAATTTACCACGAACATGACAGCTTCTGTACAAATCCTCATTTGAACCCTTTACATATTA